>VYXD01008093.1:1421-76517 GCA_013397195.1 Hylia prasina | reverse complement strand
CCAAACAAAACAAAACAAAAAAAAAAAAAAAAAAAAAAAAATCGTTACCTACACAATAGTTACTGACTGGTGCACTTTTTCCCATATGGTTTTCCCAGTGCCTTTTCTGTTCCTGCTGATCTTGCTTGGTCTGTTTTTTCATTCAATAAGGTATTGTTTCCACCCACTGCTTTACACAGGGCTACAACAACTTACGGTAGTTTTAAGCTTCACAAGTTTTACATTTTTTAGGTAATTGTGTAGACAGACATCCTAGGAGTTTAGCAAATCTATCTTTTCATTAAAAATTACATCTGTAAGTACAATATGGTTTACTGTCTGACAATGTTTTATAAACATTAAGTGAAATTTGAAACAACAAATAGAGACTACTCATCCACAAGCATGGATGATGCATCCAGAAGTTTTCAGATGCATTCACTAATTTTCAGACCCAAGGCATAAAGTAGATATAATGGGGGGAAAAAAAAGGAATTACTTTCTTAATTACAATCAAGAAATATATGATACAAACATGATTAAATTCATTCACATGCATAAATTTCTGATTCCATAACTGCTCTCACACACTGTGCATTCTAGAAGCCAAGAAAACAAGGTATTTTAAGATTTTACTGACACTATGATTTTGAACCTCGTGTTTGAAAAGAATGTGATCTTACTAGCAAGCACTAGGTCACAACATATAGCAGACCAATTACATTTGCATTTTCTTTTTTTAAAATTTATATGGATGTGTAAGAATACTTGCATTCTTGGTTCCTCTGATATTGACTTGAGAGAACAGTAAAAGGATACCTATAAAGTAAAAGCCAAGGTGATAGCAGTTTGGCAAAATCCCAAAGGTCCTAACTAAAGAAAATTTGCTGGTTTTGCTGAAGTCAATGATCACTGCCAGAGCCAGATGTTCAGAAAAATTTCAATATGAAAAGTGTAAAAATGTCATAATAATCTTGTTTTCTATGAGTAATATCATAAATACTCTTGTTTTAAAACTTTTTTTTAAAAAAATGGCATAGCACTTCCTAGTATTTCAGTGTAGTAAATAGAGTTAACTCTGAAAAGTCTGATGAATCTGCTTTTTGTTCCACTATGTCTGAAAGCAACGTGACCAGCATCTAAACTGGTCTGTCATTTTCATACAGATACAAATTAAGAACTAAGCAATCAACAAAGATATATATGGATACATATTGGTAGAATGCTAATTTTAAATGTCTAGGAGACCAGATTATCCCAAATGAGTAACATTTTACATTCTGAATGCAATGTGAATACATTAAGGCTATTACGCTTCTAGACACTATAAAATGGTCTCAGTAGAATGGTCATGTAAATTGAAAAGAAAACTTGTGTCTCTTCAGAGTAGAAACTTAGATAAAATTTGCCCGAGATGAAAAACTCCTCATCCAATCAATACATCTGTCAGTCAAGCTTGTTTCTTCCTAGCTATGTATCTTTGAAAGAGAAGGGACATAGGCCATTGTCAAATGCTAGCAAAAAGCGAAAGTAGCTCTTCTGTCTGCCAGTTTGTGTAATCTAAATTAGTTGCCCAAAGAAATCCTTCTGTTCATCTGTACTCTCCATTAGCAACAGAAATTCTAACCAAATTACAGAATGTAGGAAATGTATGGCTCTCATCAGTGCAACAGCAAAGTTTGTTGTCTAGCACACAATGGTAGAACACATTGGACTGAAAAAATTCTAGTTAAATGAAGTGAACACATTCTCTCCTCATCCATTGCTCTTGAGTACACCAAGAAAACTTGAAGATGCATAGCTTTGGTAACTGGCTGCTTATCATGGCTCTTCACAGATGTCCCACAGTGATGTGACAATGGAAAGGACTCAAAGATTGCTCAGCATGAATACATAGAGCCTACAGGCCTGTGAAACATGGGACACTCAGGAAAATTAATTCTAATTAATCTGTAGAGTGGATTAGTTAAAAATCAAAATATTCCTTTGTCAATATTCTCACAAGAAATTAAGAAGCAAGTTTAACTTAGTTTAGGTTAATTCACTTCACTTGCAACCCTGCAAGTATTTAACATCTTTAAGCAATCCCCTGTAAAACTCACACTTTTGGTAATTTAGTAAATTTTACCTGAGTATCTAAGTATAGACAAGACTTCAAAAAGGAAATGGTCATTAACTACCACTTCTCTGTAAAACATGAAGGATGCAACTTATCTAGCTTATCTAATCACAGACATCCTCATATAATGAATAAAGGCTCTGATGTACTTAGTTGAAATGCAGTATCACGTGAATTCTGTTCAGCTGGGGGAAAAAGGACAGGCAAGTCACCTCCTCTTCTAGAGAAATGACCAAAGGAGTTATAATCAGGCACATATTACTGTATCTGCCAAAGAACATATACATGGGACATCAGAATAAACTTAAACTGCACAGCTTTATGAAATGTTCAATTTTTATATTTACACTATAATTAGTACAAAACTGCCTTTAAGTTTCTGTAGAACAAGACAATATCTACTGGACTTGATACCCTAGTAGGTCAAATCAACTACTTTGAAGTATGATAAAGGAATCTAAGAATAGCTATAAAGAATAAGACACCATTTTCAAACTATACATAGTGTTTGCTTTTACTCCTAAAAAGGTACTTATATCCCCAAAAGGTTTTTAATTTTAAATAAGCAGGGCAAGCAGGGAGGGGGCAAGGGGGAAGACTGGTTGTGGGTACTAAAGCCTTTACTGTAGTAAACTAAATATATTTACAATTTATACAAATGTTTGACCTTCAACAAAAATACAAAAACATATCACAAGATGCAAAACCAGGAAACAAGTTCATCCGAGACACTGCTGCTCTATACAGGACAGAATGCAACTTGAACTGCAAGGAACAGAATGGTATTTATCCCCCATATTCAGGCAATGAGAAAAATTTGCATGAGGTCACAAAAAGAAAAAATAAAAGGCTCCAACATTCTTCAGTAGACTTGGCTTTTAAAAATTATGTCAAAAACCTAGGCTACATCTGTCCGTGTTGCCTCTGTGTTCCATCTTGTCCACGTAGCCAATACTTGGTTGCTGCATGTTGCCTTCTGTTTTGAAGAATCGGAGTAGTTTCATGGCAAGGTCTAGAACCTCAACACTTTTGTTCCTTTCAAAAATTCAAAACCTTTCTACTTCTACAAACAATTTTGGCCCAGTTCAACCTCTAAAAGCATATCCCCATCATATTTTTCAGTAGATAACTTCATAGACTGTAGCCTTCTTGTCTCCAGAGCCAGTGACTATGTACTTATCATCCACAGAGATGTCACAGCTAAGCACTGATGAAGATTCTTTGGACTAGAAGAAAAATAGAAATATATTACATCATTAAAAAGAACTCTGTTTACCCTCATTTCATCATCTCAAGTCAGGTAGATCACATATATGGAGAAATCTGAATCCACTCTTGGAACTCTGCATGTTTTATTTTTTTCATTAAACATCAACAACAACATCATCCTCACCTGGAAGATACTGGCTCCATAAGGAGTTCTCCATGCATTAAGAAGGTTATCTTTCCCAGTACTCACAAACCATTTACCTAGAATATAAACCAGAAGGATTACAGAAACATGAAAGAGACATCTGACCAATTTTGGGTTTTCAATTCACATAAATGAAATCTGTTAACTAATTACCCTTATAAAAGCTCCTACTACTAATCAACACGGTACTTTTGCTTACAATCAGTAGGGATGCTCAGGGTGTTTGCAGCGTGTTACATACTAGGAAATCCCTAAACTCCTCAAACAGAAATAGCTTTTTACACATGAATCAATCCTCACAGCAGCCTCTAGACAAACAGATGGTTGTTTGTAGATAAGTGCATTTGAATTCATAAAGCAGAGATATTTATGCATTACTTAAGAAACTGAGATGTCATAACTAATGACTATGAAATAACTAATCAGCAAAACATGAATTAAGAGCCCTGACCTCCAGTTCTATGTTCAGGGCAACTTACCACAGTAAGCAAACTTGAGTGACAATACACAGCTCTCATGAAGGTGCAGTTGATACTTGTCTGGTTTATTTACATGTAGCACTTCGACATTGCTGCTCTCCATTCCCACAGCCAGCCATTCACCAGTAGGACAATAACCAAGAGAAAATATCTGAAAATTAAACCACATTTACACCTTTTAATGTTTTTTCCTATGGTTAATATTTTTCTGCAGTTAAAATTGTTTGGGAGAGGGAGATAAGGGCAAATCCATATAGTTAAACAGCAAAACTGCAGTTCAAAATTCGAGTAATTAAATAACCCATTTTTACATATTAACTTAAAAAATAGGAAAAGAGTAGTCTTAGGCTGTCATTTCTTCTGTAATCTAAGCACATAAGAAAGCTTCAAAATACTGTGTTGTGAGCAGCCAAAAGGAAGAGAGGGAACAACCTGCCAGTTCTACTGGGCTCAGTCTTACCTTTGATCCTAAGGGTTTCCTTCCCACCCCACACACTGCCACAAGCTGTAGGAAAATCCAGTTACCTGTGATGTGAAGTCATGCTGTTGTAGCTGTCTCCCTTCTCTCAAGTCCCAGGATCTGACAGTGTTATCCAAACCTCCTGTCCAGAGCTTGGTACCATCATTAGAAATGTCAATACAGCTGGCTCCATCTGTGTGGCCCTGGAATTGCCTGATAAAACAAACCAGATTGAATAATGATTTCCTGCCAGAGCTCAAGGTAAACACTCTTGTGGTGTTAGTTTTGGACTCTGTACATGTGTCATCTGTTCTGTGTCTGACGATGAGCAAAAATCAGCCCCTCCCTCTCACTGAGCATTAAATACCGGTATTACAAAAACATTGTCCAGGTGCTAGAGGAATGAAACTGCATCATGGCTAGCTGAATCAAGTAAAATATTTCCTATCAGGTTTTGAAAAAAGAAAACAAAACAACAAAAACCCCAAAAAACCAAAACTCACTTGTGAGAATATAAAAGCACAGTAACTACAGTTAAAACCGCTAAGGGTAACTTGGATTAAATCAAAGCGGTCAGAGAATAAAACCTCCAATTTCAGAAAACAGCTTCTGTATTTTTCTTTGGCTGCAAGTCAAGAAGATAAATAACAAGCAAATATACTAACAGACAAGCATCCACATAGAGATCCAGACAGTTAAACACAAGCATTGCTGAGTCACAAAGTTGCATTCTCTGTGGCAGGAGATTAGAAAAATCTAAATGCTGCAGTTTGTTTTATAACCTTCTCATTAGCAACTCAGCTTTCAGCAACCAGAAGGTCATCTCAAGTTTTTCTTAATCCTTTGGCAAAAGCATTCTAAGGCTCCTACATTTTTCGTCAGCAATTAGCTTTAGTAAAGTCCTATGCCTCAGTGTGAATGGGGGGGGCCGGGGGGGGAGAAGACAACTAGCTTGGGACCGGAGGGTATGAATCACCAAGAGCTGCCACAGAAAGGTCACACGGCACGTTTTGTTTAGCAGCTCTGGTCTCAAAATTCCATGTGTTATCAACCAGCGAGATCAGTGTGCAAGTGGTGGGAACACACAGAGCAAACATTTAAACAGCAAGACATTCACAGATGTGTATAGATGTTGTTGAGTGCAGCAGGGACTTTACAGGGACTAAGCATGCACATGACAAAGTGAAAACTTTATACGACTAAAATTTTATTTATTGACCTAAAGGTTCAACAGAAAGTAAAATTTGCATGCACATTAACACAACTCTGCATGTAATTTTCAGCTAATTATGGATATACAAGTTTAACTGAAACACAGCAAAGTAAGCATATTCTTTAGTTTTTGTGTTCAGAATTTTCAAGGTATCATGGCTTAGACCCAAATTAGACTCTCACTTCTCAAAATATTGTAAGCTACTACTACTTTGGTAAGCATAAATTAAATTTATCTTATAGTAAGCCTCTGTACTTTCCTAAAGAACTGAGAGGATCCATGCTTTCAACCACTTTTGCAAGATTAATTTTACAACTTACCATTGCTAAATAAGAATTGAAGATACTCTTTTTTACCTAACAAGGCTTGAGACAAAGGAAAAGAATGAAACTCAAAGTGTTCCCTAAAAGGCATGTTCAGTCCATATCAGTAACAAACTATCAAGAAGGCGGCTTGTAGAAACCTGCAGACCAATCTCAAATAACAGAGACCCACAGGAGCTTTTCCACTGACTACAGTAGGTTATGGACCAACCCTGAAAGCAAATCTTCCAAGACTGGGCTGAAGCTACCAAAACTAGTTTCTGCCTAACTTGGGTGTAAACCACTCCTTTGAGTGAGAGACACCATTTACTTTGCTGTCATAAACCCCATTCAGGGAGATAAATATTTATGTAGCTGTCCAAAGAGTAACTTATATTAAAATTTTCTGTAAACAGCGACTCACCTGACCAATGTCTGATTGTGCAGATCCCAGACTGCAATGTTCCCATCACTGCAGCAGGAAAAGCACACCTTGGAATCAGGGCTGATAGCCAGAGCATAGCAGGCAGGTGCTGAGGATGTCAGCTCTGCTTTTATACGAGGAGTTGGAGCTGCCAGGTCCCATATGGATAATGTGCTGGCTTCCCCACCAACTATGAGGGTGCATCCATCGGGCAGCAATTTGCAGGAGCGGATGTAGTTATCTCTGTTCTGTACAACACAAATCACCTCAGTTACATGTCTGCCAGTAATGACCACTAATATAATTCTGACAGCATCAAAATTTCAAACTGTTTGGTACTTTTTCCATTACCAAAGTACTGAAGACGAACCAGTAGATCCTAAAAGGTTGGAAACACCTACTTCTCATCACTAATTAGAAACTGCAGTGGCAGAAATTAAAACTGCAGACTCCTATTGCCACAGTCTACTCTGTTTCAAACTGACGAATGGCAGGTTTTCTATCTCGTTACACAAAAACAAAGCCAAAGTAAGCTTGCTTTTCTACAAATGTACTCCATCAGTGAAGGTCACCAACAATAGAAATATTAAAGCAAATGACCTTTCATTTGGCATTTAACAGCCCTATATGAAAATGTCATTCTAGTTTCATGCCCTTCAGATTTTTGAATTTTTTTTCAGATACTATTTTGCATTCACAGTATTAAAGTTGAAAGATTAAGGATTCCTGTAGTGGTCCTGTATTTATGTAGGTCCTTTGTTGTTCAATGTGATTCTTATTGTACATATTGATCTCTCATTTGTGACAGTATTGATTTGAGAGGTACTGAGGGGGAGTTAGTGATAGAAGACATTTCTACCTTTCCTTATTACAACCTTGCTTGACTGGCAACAAGTTTTTTACAAAATTGATAATCACGACCTGTAACTCAAGACATAGAAAAAAACACCGCAAGCATTAGTTAACAGCATTCCTACTATGATTTTTTTTTTAAAATTTGAAGAATTTCAAGCAGTAAGTAGAAGCAGTAAGTAGAGCACTGAAAATGTTGACTTAGTTAGTCATTACTGCTCCATAACTAAAATGAAGGCTCTGCATGCAGACCAATACCTGCCACAGAACAGAATACCTGTTCAACTTCAATATTACTACTAGACAATTACAAAATGATAGCAGTAAGGAAAGGACAAAGGGTAAAAAAACACAAAATCCCCGACCACACTTAATTGGATCAACACTGAAGCTAGAATTTTCATTTACAATACATATTGGTGTGCTTGACAACATTAAGTCTTCTCAGTTAACATTGCACAAACCTCTATGCTGCTTCTAGTGAGACACATTTCTTATTGAGCCATCACCTTTTTTGAGTTAGCTTCTCAGCTACCTATACTATTGCACCCAGTCCCTTTTACCCTGCACATGTGAAAATAACTGACCTACATGTATAACAAGTGGATCATGAACAAAAATCATAGCAAAACTTAAAGTAACCTTTGGTACTGTGTCACATTATTTCAGTATGTGTCTGCTATAATCTTACAAAAATGAGGTTTTCGCTCCTTATGCGAGTGAAAGACCTAGGAAGGTTCTCTGCAGCCCTGCAGAAAACAGGTTACATTGCTTTTAAACTCATGCACAAAAATCATCAGTATAACTGGAAAAAAAATCATGTTTTATTCAAAACATGATGTAGACATTCTATCCAGAAATCTGATTTAATCTGTTATTTGACCCTTAGTGATAATTATCACTAAACAAACCAGTACTATTCTCTGTAACACCGTTATGTATGAAAAAAGAAAAGGACACCAGGAAACAGATCTGCCTGCTATTTCCTCCTAATATGAGCAAAATCCAAACAAGGACAGCTTTTTTTTTTTTTCAGTCTCTAAGGAGATGCTACCCTTGTGCATAAATTCCTGTTCACTTACCAGGCAGTCCAGCTGAGAGACAGGGCTCTTGTTGCCAGGCTGACTGATGTCCCAAACCTTGACACACCCCTTCCCGCCCGTGTACACGTGTCTGGTGGGGTTGCTGATGGTAACTGCACACACAACCTCCCCGTGGTTCAGGGTGTTGATCTGACGGGCGTGGCGAGGGATTCCCGGGCCGATGAGGGCATCAGGAGGGAAGGGAACTGGCTGCATCTGGCCATCTGCAGTAACATGAAAGGAGTAGGCTCTTTTGGGGAAGGAAAAGAGAGAAGACAAAACAATTAAAATTATCAGCCATTATAGAAGTACAATGCAAGAAAAACACATTACTTTTAATTTAAGTTCTTTGCCAATCATCTCATGAAAATCAGAGCTACAGTGCCAAGTAATACAGGTAGATGAAGCCTCAGAAGGAGAAAAGGGTTCACAATAAAAATTTTCAGTTTGCCTCAGCTGAAGTAGTTGTGTAATGGAGAAGCAGGTTAAATTCCACCCTTAACTCTACAGACCAAGGTCATGGCAGCTAGCCCTCAGCCACTTAAATAATCAAAAGACCTTTCACCCCCTGGTTTCTAGCTATCAGATCCAAGTCTCATTCCCACAAGTCCTACAGCAGCATTCTCTCACCAGGCACTACTCTCATCCTCCCATGAGGCTTGCTGCCTTGTAGTACCACAAGCCAAAGTTTTGCTTGATTCCTACATCACATCTTTAACATCACCACTGGCTGTGCTCATATACCCCTCTTTCTAGCTTGTAAGTAGTGTTTTAAACAGAAAATAGAAACACATAGTGGTTGCACACAGATTTCATCAGAAAGCTGATATCATCTTCTCATAATTCTGTTTCCTTGAATAAGTACATTGAAAAACCTAAAAGGGTCCATTTTCTAGGTACTTTTGGCACTTCAGAAATACCTTTTATTTGTATTTATTGCATGATTTCAAGTTTGTGGAAACTGAGGGTTGAGGAAGTGACATTCTAGCACTGAATAAAAACACTCCTCAGGGAAAGTATGTGAAATTATTTTTTCATGGTCACTGAAAAGTTTAAAGTCAGCCCTACCCAAGGACAAGGGCACAAACACCAACTGATAAAGGTTTCAGGTGCAGGAGGGTGGGTTTTTTTTTTATTTTAACTAATAATAAAAATACAACTGTAAAAGGCTGGTTTTGCTATGCAAGTGAGCTCCTTTTCTATTACTTCTGTTGTATGTGCTTTTGGTGCTGTTGTTACATCAACAGCATCCTTCAAGAGGCCAAAGTGGATAAAAAATTGTGAGTGGGTTTTTTTTCTCTAATGAGCTGCCATCTCCCTACTGAAACATTTCTTTTTCTAATATATTCATTTGTTCAGATCTCTCCTTTCTTTTCCAAATCCAAATCTCAGAAATCTTCAATCACTGTAGCTCAACTCTTAGTATCATCCATCTTCCAAGAACCCAAAAATAGATATTTCTATTAAATCTTCTGTTCTGAATAATAAGCTAGTATTTTCAAAGTATTTTATTACGTGTTCCCAAATATCACACAGTTTGAAATGAAGGAACAAGGAAGATGCCTGGTTCTGCAACAGATATCACAAAGCAACTGAATCTGCTCTGCTCCTGGGCATAAGATATTCCTCTGAAAAAACATGAGAAGAGATGAAAAAACTCTACAGCTCTTTCATCCAGAAAGACTGAAAACAGTCAACCCATGCAATATCACAGTTTTTTCTTAAGTGAAGGGTAAAAACTGGTTAACAGTAACTGCTCCTAAACAGAGCAGAAATTGTAAGTGCATATGTATGCAATTCCTGTCTCATTCATGTTTCATGGTTGGACGCATAAGGAGAAAGCTTGCTCAGAGAGTACACAGGATGAGCTTGTGCAAAAGATGACATCTTTTTTGTCACAGAAATGTCAGGAATGGGAAATGTAAGATGAGAAAGCAAGTGCAATGTTCTCCCCCTTACAGGTACACAATGCACACAGTATATTAAAATGTGTTTTGTCCCATGGGACCCTTTCTGGCTTTTTGCATAGAATTACAGCAGTGATAAAGGCTTAACTAGGAAACCACTCCTCTCTGTGAAGAGGAATAGAGACAAGATTGTCCCAAAGTAGCTGTTTGCTAAACAGATCAGACACAGGATGGAAGAGGAAGCAGAAACAGGAGTGGCAACAAGACAGCTTGAGGCTGAACTGCTCAGGTTCATCTACAAAATCCAACAAAAGGGTCATAGCATTTTGGCACTGAAAAGCTTGGACCCATCCTGGGCTCCAGATCAAAGTCAGTTGCAGAGTATTTGTTAGCAGTAAGAGTACACAGAACTGTACAACTTTGAAGTTTCAGCCCGCCCTTGCTTTTATCATGGACTGAATCAAAACAATTAAGCATGTATTCGGCAATTTTTTCCAGCATGTCCAAGTTGAATAAGCTACTTGTCCATGACTTTTTTTTTATTTGAAGTCTACAGCTTAAATGTTCCATTCAATTCAAAATACCTAAATAATTAGTGTTTTGAAATGCTTAGGTGCACACACAGAGCTCCTCAGTTCTTGCTGAGATGGGGTGTGAGGAAGACAACAGAAACATTTTTCAAGTACTTCCTGTTTACTGTAGAATTGTAATGACTCTTATGCTTTGAAACATCAGAGGCCTACCCAGTGTATTTTTTAATCATGTAGAATTTTACCAGTACGTCAATGTTTCAAGTGGGGCCATACTAATTATAGAAGTAGGCAGTCCTCTTTAGCATTTGCTCGTAAAACTGGTTGATCAGGATGCAGGATGACTGAGTTTGATGGCTAACAAACAGACCACTGAGTTTCTTACAAGCCATGACAGCTTTTTCTACAGTGCAAGTTATCTGCAATCCACTGTAGAAAGAAACGGCTACACTTTGCCAAATTTCTCTGCCAAGACAAGCACTTAAAACAGTAAATGTTCCTGTTTGCTGAAGATACATGGCATGTAATGCTAACATCACCACTGCCAGCATACTTATGGTATGGTAGTCTAGTGACTTGTATCTGGTATTATGGTATAACTTCTGTTACACAATACCTTTTAACCTTGAAAGGGCTTGCATTGTTTTGCCAGACTGACACTGCTGACACTCCCTGGACGAGGAAAGTGTCTGTTTCCAGGAGAATGCAGGACTGGAGACAGCAGTGCAAATAACTATTTGCAGCTCAGTCACTGCAGTCCTTGGCTTCCTCTTCATCAGGTCACCATGACAGAGATCCTCCTGCTACTGGGAAGGACTGTACTTACAGTACTACACCTACAGAAGACTCAACTTTTAATGCGCCAGACATATTCACAGGCCTTAATTCTCAAAAATGACAAGAATTTTCATTATCTAACCTCAAAAGAGTCAATAACTAGCAAAATCTGGCAAATTATTTAGTTCCCTAAAGCTCAAGCTTTCTTAACAGGCACTGCTTGACCACCCATTTCTCTTTTAGAACTGACCATGTATGCCAGAAACTGCTGTTTAGTCTCATGATTAGCACAGTTTTCTGTTTCACTCAGAGCATTCTGTCTGTGTGAAAGACAGCTATCCTGTCATGGATTCCCTGATTACCCCTCTTCGGTCAAAGGAGAGTCCTTCCTTGTGCTGGACTAACAACAAAGACAATTGTCTTATAAAAATACAATTAAAATTTAATATAAAATAAGCTAAGTACATATCAAGTAATACATAAATACACACTTTTAATTAACTGAATATTATGACAAGGACAATAAATAACAAGACAAACTTCTGTGCCTTTTACTTGGAAGAGTTCTGAGAAATAGTGTACTGTCACTTACATTATTTCTGAACAATGGAAATAGTCTTCTGAGTTACTGCATCCAGAGATCTCTCTCATGTGTGTCAAAGCAGTAAGTACTAAGGACCTGCACAGATCCTATGCACAGCAATATGGTTAAGCGATATTAATACAAACCAGTTTCTCAGCTTAACTCTCCAATTTCCAAATAAGTATACAGCAAGTATCACATGACATGCAGAGGAGAGATCAGGATAATTAATTCACCACCCAAGAATATAGCAAATTAACTAAACTACCTGCCAGCTACTCTAAATATTCAGATTGATGTAGAAATGTACACAATTCCTGCCTACTAAAATACCGTGCCTTAAAAAAAAAAAAAATCCCTCAAAAACTTCCACTTTCACCCTTCAAATCATGCAAACTTTTTTAACTAGCACAACAATACCCCAAATAGCAAAACACAAAAGCTACAAGTTCCTTCCATTCATTACTGCATTTTGCTTTTAGTTTTTCTTTGCACTGCAGCTCATTTTTAATTGTAATTATCAAAAGAAACAGTGAATATCTGAGTGTGTTGTAACATCATAGAGAAAAAAAATGCCAGAAAATAAGGATAGAGGTATTTGTACAGAAATGACTGAATTTTCATCATCATAGATGTTACCAAATAAGTCTATTTAGCGATAAATGGCAGGGATGCACACAGCACTTAATCTCCTAAAAATACAGTAAAATGAGCCTTCCTTTACAATATCTCTCATTGTACATTCACTGTAAAAGTATGAAGATCTGAAGAACAGAACTGAAATCAAGCAATTCCAAAAGAGTATAGTAACTATCCAAAATCACAATGAAAGTCAGCTTATAAGTAGAAGGAGAAAGATTTAACATTTACCATGTAAAGTTTTCCTTTCCAACTAAAATGAGAAACATATATTTTCAGCTCTTCTCACCATCCAGGAAAACATGCTGAGAAATATATTTATCCTCAACACTACCATTAATTCAGAATTTTAGACACCAGGGAAGCAGCACTGTGGACATACATTTACCAGTAATTTTGAAACTCTATTTAGTCCACAATCCAACTATTAGAAGGCATGGTTCACATAAACCAGAAATCCATAAGAATATTAATTTAGCAGCTATAGAATACTAAAAGCCAAGTACTTTTTAGAAAGACTATGCAAAGGAAAAAAAAAAATAATTAGAGCTACACACCAAAAACTTACAGTCCAGGGTATATTTAAACGCATCAAAACAAACGAGTTCAGGACTCAGACACCATATGTTCATGCCCAAGTGGGTTTTTAACAGGCTACACATTTTTCTAACAAGCAGGTCAATAAGAGGTCTCAGAACATACAAGGGTTAAAAAAAACTGGCTGCCGCCAGAAGTGTCCTTTGGAAAGAAGGGAACATAATTTTCTATTGGGTGAACAAAACAGTGTAAGCATAACCATTGATAAAAAGTGTACAGCTTAAAGCATACACATGAGTGGGGATTCAATAGTTAAATTCAAAAATTCTCTGTACCACTTGCAACAAGACTCACTAAAACTTCATATCTAATAAAACAAATTCATGGTATCACGGTATCTGCACTCAAGAAAAAGACTTGACTTTGAAAATAAACAAGGCTTACTCCATCAGTTTGCACAATTATATCTGCTCTGTACAGAAAATACAGGAGAAAAACCTGAAGTAGGTGAGATACTCATAAATGCTGCAGGTAGCAGACAATCTAGCCAATCAAGACTAAAACATGAAATTGTTTTACAGCTGTCAATGGAAAGAGAATTCCAGGAGTTTACTGAATTTTAGGTTTGCTTCACTAAGATAGACAAATAAGTGATTTTAGAAGAAATGTACAAGAAACATGACCACAAAAACCCCCAAACACTGCAGAACACTTTAAATGACATGGAGACTAAGGAGTATGTATGAAAGTAGTCAGTGTCTGAAACAGTGTGACTTAAGTGGTAAAAACATAAAAAAAACCAAAGCAATCCCAACACAACCTCCCCCCAACAGTAACTTAGCCAAATTACCAGGATACAAAGTAGAGCAATATACATAGGCTGTCCTTTTGTCCTGAAGAGTAGTAGTAACAACTACAACTCAGCCACAGAAAATTTCTGATTGAACAAAAATAGGTTTCACTAGATTACAATATAAAATATTGCAAGGCATTAATAATGAAATATGTTATTGAAAGCTTATGAATACAGTTGTTTAGAAGTAAAAACACAATTATGCAATTTTCAAAATCATTTTATTTAAGTATGCGAAATTCTATGAAAGTCGGCAAGAATGTGTCTGAGTTTTGAGTACAAAGCCTGATCCTTACTGCACTAAATTTAAATACACCACATTTGATACACACCACCAACTCATTGAGCCCTCACTTCACTAATCTTGTCAACACACTACCAACTTTAAGTACAACCAAGATTTAACAGGTTTCTCACACTGTCAACAGATAGCTAAGCCTGTTCCCAGGAGCATGGTGGATAACCACAAAAACACATTCAGGATGGCTTTCCAACCTAAGTCTGCTGCTTTCCTATTGCTACAGGAAAAGATTAGAAGAAAATACGCACTTTTTTGCCTGTAATCTGGTATCCTTTAAAGGATGTTTGCAAGACTGACATTACTAGTTACTAACAGGAGTCAAAAATCCAAGCAAAGATGTAACTGAATATATAACTTTCACCACAGCCTGTCTGACAACTTAGCATCCTAGAAGTAATAGTTTCTAAATGTTTCCTGAAACTGCAAAAGGAAAAATTAAATTTAGATTGGTAAATAGACATTATGTAACATGAACATCCTGCCCAGCAAATGCAACATGTTAAATAAGTTTCACAATTATGTAAGTACCTAGGTAGAGAAAAACTACTCTAATTGCAAGTTCCTGTTGAAAGAGAGTCAGGACTGACTGCCAAGTGTGAACATAGAACAGGTTCTAACAGAGTGTTGAAAAAACTGTTTGAGCTCTCTCTGCCCTAATCTCTCCAGAGAAACAGCTTAGTTAAATTTGCCCTGTTAGTAACTGCATAGACTACTTGTCCAAAAATACCCAAACATTAATTGCATATTTTTCAGAGGCCATACATGCTCACGAGTCTACTGCACTGGTTAAGTTCAGGGTCAATGGTCTACCAAAGCCAAATTATTGAAATATTTCATGTATGCTGCTGAATTCATTTTATTGAAACATCAATAAGTCACAGCATTACAGAAGTATTTTATTTAATAACTGTTTCACCAATAACCAAAACTTTTACATAAAAAGAACTTGTTATGCAAACTTTTCTACGTCTATGCACACCCATGCCACAACTGCATCATCACCCTTTTGCTCTCCAGCTGCACTAACACAGAAGTTCTAAATAGCTTGCTCCATTATGCAAGGTGTGTGTAATCTGTTGCTTAAGTAACTGCTCCAGATACCCACTGTCATCAGTTGCACACTTCTATGCCTGATAAGTGCCAGACAAGGACTCTGCAAGTTTTCTCTACACTTTTATCCTCAGTGTAGTGCAAATTTTAGTTTAAATATATTTTTATCTAACACATTTTACTACTATTTACTGTTTAGTTTGTAGTCCCTTTAACATCCCCCAGAAAAAATGAAATTAAAAACACCTTAAAGTAAAATCTTCATCAACTTTTCTTTGGAAACAGGTATATACACACCTGTTTTGGGATATGACAACTACCATTTGAGAACTTTTATGCTGTGGGTTCTACTTGGAGAAGCCTAAATCACCCTCTTAAAAATCAGACACTATCCCCCTTGAAATCCTTGTTCGCTGACAAATATAACTTCATCCAGTCTAAATATTGCAGATGTTATCAAAATGTTAAACGTTACTTACGGTTTTCCCCCAGGAATCCCGGCTAGGTTTGGAGGGATTCCAGGTACTCTCATGTGAGGAGGAGGATCAAACCCAACCTGACAACAAAAAGTGAATTAATCTCACACTTGGAATTTCTCATCCATTTCTCACCAAGTCTCTTTTCTCCACTCCCAAGATACTATGTATTTAACCAAAAGGAGTTTTTTACCCACAGTATCAGATAACTGCATGGCCCTCCACTGGGGGGCAAAACCCAGACCTTTTCCCTAAGCATACTTCTGATAGAAGCACTCATATGAAAGCAGAAAATAAATTTTCATGCATTCACACCACTGAGCATAACTCAGCAGTCCTGGGTAGCAGGGATAGTCCTGTGCTAGCCCTGGAGTTAGAACCCCTGTCAGCACCAAGCCGTGCCAGCGCTCTGTACTGCTGAGAGCTAGCACGTACTCAGGCTGGCACAATGTGGTGCTGGAAAGCAGCTCTGGGCCCCAGCTAGCATCTCACTGCCTCCACAGCATTCTGTGTGGGCACAGCAGCTGAGATCTCTCACATAGACACATCGTCGGGTGCAAACAAGCTTGTCCACAACTTGAAAAAAATGAAATTCTCTTTACGTGCTGCAATTCCACTGAATTTTTGTATCTTGAGTAAGTATGTTTACCAAATAATCCAAGCAGAAATTCTGGACTAAAAATACTTAGTTTTTCTTCCGAACATTATACTAGAATAAGCATTGTTATTGCATTAAAAGGAGGGTCTAGGCTATTTAAAATGTGTGCATTTTCACATAAAAGCCCTGTTTACCAGTTTGTAAAAAGTGGTCATACAAACAGTAATGAGAAGTTGACAAGCATAAATCCAATTCTGCAAATTTACAAGTAGGTAAGTAAGTTTGTCTGTGCAGAAAGCTGCCATCAAGTTCATGTTTGCAGAATCAGGCCCCTAGGTTATTTTGTGTGACAAGCCACTATAACTAGCAGGGTTCCATTTACTTTTACACCCACAACAGCAACTATTCTTAACACACCTGATCTCAGAGCTCCAAAATAGGTACTGACCAACTTCTCAGGTTAATTTCCACCAAAAAAAACAACAAAACACAGGGACAGAGACCCAGATAAAAAGACTTCTTACATGCTTCAAAATTAATTTGTTATGTCTATATGGAACACAAATGTGGATTAGCAACAAAAAAGCAGATGTCCACAGCTACAGTGAAAGACTTTGTGTCTATCGAAACTACTTTTTCATATACCACAAAATAATTTTTTGGCATTTATTCATCAGTTAAAGCCTTGAAGTTGAAGGACAAAAAGAAAACATACATGAATACACTGAGATTCTTTGTTTTCAAGGTGCAAATTTGTTTCTTCAGCCACACAGCAAAGTGAAGCATGCAGCGAAGCATGCAGTGAAGCTGTCAAGCCTCTGGCACTGTTATGAGTTGGGAATTCTGCAGTGCTCAATGAAGCATGCAGCTTTTCTCAGTGAACCACAACTCACAGGACTGAGACTGCATGCAGCGTATGGCCTACCATAGGAGATCTTCCATAGGCAACCACGGCAGCTGCAGCAGCAGCAGCGCTCATCTGGGGTGACATATTGTGCAGACTGGCATAGGCTGCCCCTGGACTGGTTAACTCTCCGTTCATGCCAGCATGAGGTACCATTCCAAAGGGAGCAGGGTACGGTCCTGGTACTGCCAACGGTGTCCGCAAACCTGCAGCTACAGAACAACGAAATTAAGTGGGTTTATTTATGTATTCCTGCATACAGGAAAGAAGCCCTCTTTTTTTTCCTCCTCTAAAACACACCACCTTCCCCTCTCACTCTCTCAAGAAACATTGCCATAATCTGTCGGTACCGCTATCTCCTTTCAGTGTAAATAAGATCTACAGAAGTCTGAACTTGATGATTACTTCTAGCAATCTCTTCTGGCATTACCTATTTCCATTTCTGTAATATTCCCCTGTTTACATTAATCTCTTCTTTGCCAAATTAAGCAGTAAAGCTGACAGACATGGTTTACACAGCTCATGTCTGAAGCAACTGTGTGTACCAGCCTGAATAGCAAAAGTAAACTTCCCCCAGCATTTGTCAAGCTGTGCACTGCAGCAAATATTAGTAGATTTAGACAAAGACTGTAGAAGAGATTGCATGCAGAATAAGTACCAGAAACTTCTGAGAAGTCTTTCTATATTGCATTCAGTCTCCGGATTATTTGCAAAAAAAGATAAAGACAAAAGTAAACAAAGAAGACTAAGAGACAGAAAGATATTCAAACTCCTGATAATCCAAACATCTGCTTCTCATCAAGCCCTCTCTTGATATCAAGAACAAAGCAATATATTTAGTTAACAGCCACATGTGTAAAAAAAGATTAATTTTGGAACCATAAAAATACATGAGGTAATGCACTTACCAGCTTGGTTAACCAGAGGGTCCATTGTTGGAGGTTTGCCAAGGCCTGGACGGAGTCCTGGAGTTGCACTAGTGCCTGGGGTTGGCACATCACCTCGAGGAGTTGGTGTGCTGGATTTCAGAACAGGCGTGCTGGCTTTTTCATGCTGGTATCATTAAACAAATTAAATGAGTATTATTTTTAATCCAGGCCATATTATACAATTTATCACAACAGCAGCTGGGATGCTGGGCACCTACTACCTAGTCCCCCAGCCAATTTTCATAAATCTACACAATGCTGACAACATTAACTCGTGAGAGAGAAATGTTGACCTTTTTGATTGCTGCCAAAATTAAAATAAGTAACACAGAAAGTTATTTTTTTGTCTTCTATTGACATGAAAAAGGAATGCCTGAGCCCATTTTTTTCTTCAGGAAAATACAGTATGCATTACCAGACTATTTTCGTTTGAAATCATTAATATCTCAATTATTATTGGACACAGAAAATCTATCTACAAAAACAAAATACCACCATAGTTGATAGTATCAAAAAGACAGTACGCAAAAGTTAGAGAATCACATCAAATTATTAGTGATACTACAAGAAAAAGTCTCCAAGGAATAACATCTTATTTAGAAGAGTTTAACAAAAGCCTGAAGAACTTCTTAGGGACTACATACAGGCCATGTTATTGCTCCCAAAAAGTCCCAAACCAATGTTTAAGCAACTCTTGTTCCTTGTAATAAATTTGCAACTTGTTTGACAGAAATGTAGAAAATACAAGAAATCAAAACAGGGCAGAAAATACTGCTGAGGAGGAAAGCTCAATAATACTTTAAAAATCTGGAAAGACAATTTCAGCATCAAATGTTTAATGCCAGGTAATTTGTGCCACAAGCAGTTGCAGAGGGGAGACTTAGATTTTACAAGAAAGAAGACTATCTGGACTACAGACTGCTACCTACCAGACCCATTTCTTTGGATTTGAGGGAAGTGGAGCTTCCTGAAGAGGCTGTAGATGCTGGACTGCTGGAGGCATCCTTCTTCAGTAGGCGGGTTTTATCAATACCGTTTTCACGTGGTGAATGAGTGGGACTTGCCCTTGGGGAAGAAGGATCCTAAAACAATGGGAAGGGAAGAACAGCATAGAACTGTGTCATAAACTGGTACACAAAGACCACTGAGGAGTCTATGGGGAAAAAAAAAAAAAAAAAAAAAAAAAACAACAACAACACCAAAGAATGATCTAGGAGAATTTAAGTAGTAAGTGCAAATGACAAGATGTTTCGTTATCTTTATAGAAAAAAAGCTGAAATCCCTTCATCAGCCTAGAGAAGTAAGTAAAGTCATATGATAAGAAATCTGCTTTTATTTTACACTACGTGTAATCACAAATTGTTTTCAAGCACAGCTTGCAAAGCATACCTAAGTACAAAGTAAAGCAAGTGCAGAAATTGTGGTAAGAGCAAGAAAACCAACAGAAACTGCAGTAACATGACACTGTTTTTATCATCTTCTCCATTCTCTGCTTGTTGCAATAAACATTTCAATAACCTCTTTTAGGTGATAAAGACCTTGCTAATCTCTACCTTCAGAAGAAGAGACAGACTCATGCCTTCACAGACTTAACAGAGTATTTTTTGTTGGAAGAGACCCACAAGGATCATTGAGTCCAACTCTTAACTGGAATAGCCCTTAGAGGGATCTTTATATGCCATAATAGCTGTCACATTTTTGCTAAACACCATCTTTAATTGCCTTGCCACTTACATCTACAGGAAAACTGAAATCACCTCTCAGATTATTATTTTTCTCTCTTCCAGAGACACTCTCTACATTTACTTTAACTTGAAATAGCCAGCCCCATGAGTTACAATGCTATCAGAGCTCTGCAGGTTCTCCACGCTCCTTTGGCTCATAAGAATAGCACCAGGGAGAAATCACACCTCACAAAAGGGCAGTAAGTCTACTGACTGATTATTAAGCAGTTTCATTGTGAGCTGACCTTCTGAAAGGATTACTAACATCACTAGCTGGACACCCATTTTTCTACTTGGTTGACATCATTTGGGCACCTGGAGCTACTGAGGGCACTTCTCTACCAGCTTCTCTCCCTGCGCTTTTCACAGACCAGAAGAACCTCTCTACGATATTCAGGCTTCCTTAATCTGTGCGTTATATGAAATAAAAGATGAAGAAAAGGGAGCACCCCTGCCTTTACCTTGATGCCATTACCAAATCTCAGCCCTGGAGAAAAAAGGTGTCTACAATCTCTGGAAAATCTTGTAAAGTAACTTCCTTCTAAATAAAAACATTTCTGGAAAGTATCTTTAATGTAGGAGATTAAAATACAAGCAATTTTAAAGGGTTTTTTTTAGTAGCAATCCTACTATGAAATACAACATTAGATAATGTCTCCTTTTTTCATTCGAAGACAGTAGTTTGGAAACCTCAGCCTTCCACATGCACTTCACCACAACTCTCTGAGCTACAGAGCAGCTGTAGTTGTAGAAGTGTCAGAATGTTAACTGCAGAGGGAAGAGACTGGGACAAAGCAGCAGAAGGAAAAACTGAGAAGGCAATCAGATAAAGCTCAGAGGAAGACATAGACTAATAAAAAGGAGAAGCTGTGAATATTTTAACATATCCACATAGAGGATTATTTTTCTTCTAACAACTACATGTACTTTTCCTTTCACCTTTGGGCAAATGTCAAGACTACAAAAATGAAAAAAGTTACCTCATTGGATACATCTACAACCAAGTTATCGTCACTCTTGTCCCCATCACTGTCCTATTAAAAATAAATAAATATAGTGTTCATTTCAATTAGTACAATAAGAGCCCAGTCAAAAAGACTACGCATCTACTCAGACATTTTTTGTTTTCCTAAACAAAAAACAAACAGCCTTTCATGAAGTTATTAGCAATCGGGAGAACAATTAAAAAAGAAACAGAACACCTTATTTCTGCTACAATAATAAAACCCAAGTAAGGTAGAACTAGTTGAAAGATGGGGATCTCACCATCCGTGCAAGATGGCCCAAAACCCCTCCTTATTACCATCATAAACAGTGTTATCACTACTCCTAAAAGAGAAAGGTACTCTGTTCATACACCAATCTTGCATTAATTTAGAGAAAGCACTGCTTGTGCATACCTGCAAAAACACATCTCAAGAAAATGGAGCTTTTAGCATGTTTGATGAATCATCTTTCCTAAAGTGATAGTACTATTTTTCCCCTTTTTCAGAAAGGCAAGTTTTGAAATCAAAAGTTCAGGGAAGAAAAAAATTTTAGAAATGCTAATGCATTTCAACATTTCTGCCCAAGAAAAGCAAAATACTTGGATGTCGCTAGACAGAAATGTTCTACTACAGCTTGTCAAGCTGCATTTTGACTGTTCCACTAGATCCATGTTCACCTGAGCTGTTCTACTAATGATTGCTGTTACTGTAGTGCCTCCTGGTCCCTCTCTCCAATAGAGGCCAGGATGCCCCAGTATTCTGACACATTCTGATACACAGAAGTCCAGTGATTTCCACAGTACCACAGTAGGAGAGTCTTGACTCAAAATCAAAGAAATTAAATGAATGTCAAAAGTTTAAATATTTGTGGGAACAAATTTGACATTTCCAATGAAAGTACTTTTAGTTAAAAAGCTTCTACACAAACAAACCAGACATACAAGATTGGTCAATTTTCCACCATCTCTCAATTTCAAAGTGTCTGAGCTTTCACACGTAACACTAGATCCTTCCTCTCACTTCAGGCCACAATGCTTTAAAAAAAACAAAACAAAACCAAGCCACCCAAAACTAACTGAACAAGAAACTCCAAACCAACCAACCAACCAAGAAAACCCCAAAAAACCTCAAAAATCCAACTGAAAAAAACCCCTAACCAACAGGTAGTTTCAACCCTTCCCTTCTTTTAACAGCTGAATCTTGCTCCAAGAAATACCACAAACATATTTGGGGTCCAAGAGTATCACTGGACACAGAATGGCCACTCTATTTGCTACTCAAGAAGCTATCCAATCAACAGGTGGAAACAAAGGACATGAAAACTTTAGCTCCAGTTATCTTCCACCTCTTCAGAAGTATGAAGCACCCAGAGTGCTAGAACAGGTGGGAGAACAGGTGGGAGATGGGACACTTGTCTGCCAGGAATGCCCCTCTGGAGGAGGGCAAAATTAGTTGCAAAGCAATGTTTAAGTGAGCCCCACTGACTCTGTCATCTTAATAAATAGAAATTGCCTTGGATTATCAAAAGCATCTCCTGTAACTTCTACTAATACCAGAAAATTCTCCTCACTAATAAAGTCGCACACTGAAACTACATCAGTACTAATATGAAAATTAGTCAAAAGTTAAAAAGGGGGGAAAAAATTCACTTTTCATTCTTATTCCAAATGCTACAGATCCTACAAGTCATTTATGCCCCTTCTGACAGAAGCAGTATTTCCTTGTCCTTACAAGGGGTTCATCTAAAATGAGCTCAAAATCAGCAGCTTAATTGGTGGATCTTCAAAACAAAATTATCTTCAAGAATAGAATAAATCTGGAACTTTCAAATATCCTTGCTTTACTCCATTTTTTTAATTTGATACTGCCTTTAGCAGTAAAATCCATTTCAAATAAATAGCAAGCGGAAACATATGTAAAATGTGGATTAAAAACTGCTTCAATTGTGCAATAGCATCCTCTACATTTCTTTATCATAGAAACACAGGAAAAACAAGTAATTGAAGCCGCTTCTTCCTTTTTATATCAAGGGTAGCTTAAGAATGCCCAAGCTCCAAATATTTAAAATGAAAAATGCCAATAGAGTATCAAACCCTTAAAGTTGAGGCAGTAACACGGGGAAGTTTGCCAAAACCTTTTGTAATCAAAACATTATTATTAGAAAGTTGTGGAAATACAACTTGTAAAACCATTAACAGCACTAAAATATCTAATAGCTGCTCAAAGATATTATCAAAGTCAAGAGAAATTAAAATTATCCTAACAAATACTGAGAAAATAAAATGGCACCTAATTTTCTCTTGGGTTTCAGTAAGCAAGAACTAATTAGTGATCTGAATCACATAAACCACACACTTTCCCATTTATTGCTAAGTCAAAGTACAGTATGTTCTATTAGCTTTAAATTTTGATTTTCAGTACTCTCTCAGACCAGTCCAAGTCTCCTGTTCAAGTACCATCCTGTGTTTTGGCTGGGCATTTAGACTTGAAGTTGAAAGCCTATGTGAACCTTCTGATGTTTACATACACTGTTGTATTGAAGTGTGTCTGAAACCAAGCAACACACCAGCTAGTCAGAAATGTAGAACACAGAACTCTGAACTTTCAATATTTCAAGTTGCTTTCTGCTGAAGTCGCCATATCAGCCAAAAGTAAACTTCAGTAAGTTGGTACAGCCTGACAGCATAAGCAATTTGTAATGGTAATTATAACTCAGCATGGTAATAGCTACTTATCATTGAAATTTACCAAATCCCCCTCAATAACAAAATCCTTCATTTCAAACAAACCTGCAGTTTCAAGAGCAGTCCAGAAAAAATGTCACTTAAACTCTGAAAAATGCCCCAGAGCACACGTGAATCCCAAACAGCTACTCCTACTGAGGAGTACTACTTCACAATATCCCAAACTACCTCGTCACTGCTCCTCCCACAGTGTTAATCTTGTGCCTCTCTGGCACATATATTCATGTACTACTTCAGCCACAGGAAAGTTGCCTTGCTCTTCACAGCTTTTTTACTCCCCATACAAGCACAGTACGTGCAAATAAATTAATCATTTCCTTGACACAGATTTGCTTACATAGTGGCTGGAATCCTTATCATCCACCTTTCTCTTTTTGATGTCATTGGCATATTCAGGGCCATTCCTGCGTTTATCTGTGCTTCGTAGGCTGTCAGGGACCAACAGAGAATTACTCTGTAAAGACAAAAAACAAGGTCAATCAAAAATTCCTTTTAGGATTCCTTCATATATTCTTAAAAACTCAAATTGATGTGATAGATGCTTTAGAAATGTGATACCTGCTTAGTCTTTAATTCAATTTAATTCAAAACAAAGTCCTCCAGGCAAACATGTACAGCTTCACACATTCTAAGAAGCTTGGCTTTCCATTGTTCAACTTATCAAAAGTTTAGTTCACTTGTCAGTCACCATCTATTACACTAATTAATTCAACTGAATTTATTGTTTAGGAGAAGAAGCAGGCTTGTGGTTTATTCATGAGCAAGTAACAACGATTTTATTATTTTTTTAATATACAGATTCCATATAATAAAGGAGATTTACTACACAATCTGATTGACCAGTCACTTTTAGAACATCATAAATAGATGAGGCTTTGGTATGCACACCTGCAGGTATGGACAGACAAACAGCAGCTTGCCTTTAATGCCTAAAATAAAAAGTATTTTCTGAATACCATTATGGAGTAATCAATTGTTAGTTGGAGTAAACTCCAACTGGATTCCTTCAACAAATGTATTGCAAACAAAGATCAAATATTTTTACTTCCAGCATAACATTCACTACTAGTGTGAAATTAAGGCTAAAGTGTTGCTTAATCAGACTTGATCTGAAAAACTGAGAGCAACACAGGCACACAAAAGACAAAAGCAAAGACTAATCTTTTCCTCAAACTACATGGACTGCTTTCATTCATGCTAAGTTATGCTAAGTACAAACTGTTGACCCAAAGAGCATTTCAGACATTTTTCAGTCACATGACAATTTGATATGCCTGTGATTCCCGATTCCCATCTCCATCTCAGTTCCAGTTAAAGCATTAAAATGTGTTACAATGAGTTCTTTTAAGTGCAGGATTAGCATATGCAAGAGGGCAATTTGTTCACTGATGTGTTAATGCTGTGAACAATACTGAATGGGTTGAGAAAAAAATGTCCTTTCACAAAGACCTGGTAAGCCTAGATCCTAAAAGCCAAGTACATGCTTAGATAAATAAATATAGGCTCACATAAAATATAAGTAAACATGCGTTTACATCCACACACGTAACTCTCCCAAAAGAGAAATATAATACCAACATGTACTTCAATGTGAGCTCTCAAAGGATTTATTTAGATCTACCCAAGAGACAGAGATATTTACTTGTAATATATCATAAACATATACAAATAGCCAGTGAACTGCACTGAATAGCTTCCCCTTTAAAACCTGAAGACATCAAGGTAGTTTTGCTCAGACACAAATGTTTAGCCCCAAGGAGAAGGACAAGGAAACAAGGTACATAAGGCAAACTGAATCCTCTTTTTCCTAATTCAGAAGCTGCACTTTAAAGCCAACTCTAAGCTCTTTTATTCATGACTATTCAAGCTAAACAAATGCCAAAGGGCTTACATAAAGCATATAGGAGGGTCTATTGAAATTCAGTATAAAGAAGCTCAAAATAACGTCTTTACCAAAATGTTTTGTAGCTAAAAGGTGGGCTTGTTGGATCATTGAACTAATTGCCTTGACAAATACGTTCGGAATTTAACCCCTTATGTCCCCCCATATGCACATAAATTCAGGGATTCACTAGTCTGAAAACCATTAAAACTACTTTTCAACGTTTTAATGTTGAATCAGTCATGTTTGTGGCAGTAGAAACATCTTAAGAAGCAGCAGAAACACCTTAAGAAGCAAGGTGTCAGTTCAAACTTGACTAGAAATGTTTTCCTCTTAAGGAAGATGGTCTTTTAGTTAAGAGATTCCTTAATAAAAATAATTAAAAATACCTAATTTACTATTGAAAAGTTTAAGTTAAAACAATTAAAGTAAATGCAGTAAAGAGAATAAAGTCAGCTCCTCACTTTTAATTTTCTGAAAAAAAAGGGTTAATACCAAAAATGTGGCAAAGAGGGAACGTCTGGAAAAAATTTATCAAACCTTCTATTTGGAGTTACAGCTTGAAAAATTTAACAACCTACAAGCATAACTACGACAGATGATTTTCTTTTTTAATTTAGTCTACCTAGACAATGCTGACATTATTTTATACTGTTTGTCTTGCAGACTTTCAAAACTGTGAAATACAACACGGGAAATCCCAGCTCCCACTGCATCCTAAACACCAAAGAAAGATTATTAGATTTGTTTTTTTCTCCAAAAGACTGATTGTTTCTCACATGAACGTGTAATTATATCACAAGCCTATTCTGCAAAACATATCCCCTATGGTCGTATTTACACCACCTTTCTATAACTTACCACATTAATTTAAACTGCTGTTCCCTGCGATCAGAGTATCCATGCTAGAAGCTGTTGTAGAGCAGCTTGTTTGCCAACAGTTGCATCAGAAATTGCAATTAAGATTGTGCTCTTTTTATGGCAAAAGCTATCAGTAAACTCGGTAATTTAAAAAGTTCCTATTTTGTTTCCCGTACAAGTTCAAGAACTTTCTAACAACTGTGACTAAAATCAGGTTAAGAAAAAAAACAGCTTGCTACTGTAAACTACTACCACAATTCGAACTGCCAAATGTGTAATCTTTTCATTCAGCAATGTGAAAATACAAATTTTTCAAAGTAGTGCAAATGGTAAATCCAGAACACTGAAGAACAAATTAAATAAATGAAAATACAAACAAGAACTGGTAAAGAGATGATCATATAAGCCTTGGGCTATCTCTCATCCTTGTAAAGTTAAGGTTCAGGGAACAGTGAGGACAGCATACTAAAAGCCACCTCTCCTCATTTCAGCTCTGGTAGAGTTTATACCTGCTGCATGTCCACTATCAAACAGGGCCAGCCAGAAGACAGCAGCAACAGTTTCACAGTATTAGTGTGTCCTTATCTTCTCTCTTTAGAAGAGTAATCTGTTTAGTCCTCTAACTAGGTCTACTAACAACTGACATTTTCAAAAGTAGGACAAGAATGTTTATTTTGGCTGTAATTTTTTTAATAACTCTAGAAATTTTCAGTTAGGAGAGATCTTCAATAATAATAAGCTGTAAAAAGGGCAAAAAGATATTTTCATGCATAGTTTATATCCTAAAGAAAAACTGCATGGCACCAATTTTTATTTTGTCTTAATTTCAACAGATTAGATACATGACTGGGGATATTGAGTTCAGTTCATTAAGGATTACCAATGCAATATTTGCAAATCATGAAGCTCAGATCAGAGTGAGTGGTCAAAATCAGTTTTATGTGTTTTCTTTAGATCACTTGCTTTATACATATGAAGCTCTTTTTCTTCAAGTAAGTCCCAAAAGAAAATAAAAAGGTTAATGTAGCACTGCTTCCTGTCAGAACTACCAGACCGCATAAATGCTGTACAACAGGCAACTTGTGATCCTAAAGCAACTCTGCTGTCAGCAAAAGCTAAATACTGAAATCAGCAGAAGGCAAATGCAAAACAAAAACCTAGTAGTGATGCACAGGAAGAAGGCAGGTCCCCCACTAGGGATATAATGCACATTATTCAAAGGCACCTCCTTCACTGCCATACTGTTCCCCACAGGAACCACTTCCAAACCTCAACTATGTGTGCCAGAGGTACAGGCTGAGAGCACACAGTATCTCATTTATCCCATTATCCCCACTCATAATACAGCACAGACAATTCATACAGAATAGTACATACAGAACTGACAACTGACTTTATGCTGATCACTACAGCAATTAAAAAACAGTATTTACATCACATCTGTGCACATGGTTCAACTACACCTGGTCCCAGTTAAGATCTTCTCTAGTGCTGGGCTCCTTAGTCCTCTTGCTCCCCTCTCCCCCGAAGATGTGCGCACACTCAGTCTTGCTCTGCGCTTGGTCATTCCCTAACTTGCTGTAATCTATGCCAAGGACAGCCACCAGCCATCACAGCTAACAACCTGGGCTTGCTTGCCTTGCTCAGTAGAGCCTCTGTGTTTATTTTATTTAACCACGCAGCGGGTGCCCTGCCGCTGCACCACACGTGAGTGCTATCTACAGATATGCTCATATCAACAGGAACAGGTGCAATTCCTTGCCAAGTAGGCAAAACAGGATCGCGTCTAGCAACTACACCCAAAACATCCGGTGCTCTTTGTTAGGTTTCACTGACAGGAATACAGTAGATGCTGGAAGATGGACTTTAATATCCCCTAGACAGGCAAAAGAATACTGCACTCAAAGCTATTCCACTCTAGAATCATTAACTTCAATTTGCTCAATGTGCTTATTGCAAACATGCATGTCAAGAACCCAAAAGCTTATGAAGTCATCAGTAGGCTTTGTGTCAGATTACACCTGATGGAAAGCTACTTGACTTCACCTTCTTTTCAAGCACCATTTTAAGTTATATTCATTCTACAATCAGAATACATTAACAAGGAATAAGTTGATCTCAGTATTTTCAAGCTACTGTTTGTCAAAATCAAGACAGTCATAAATTTTTTTACCAGAACACCTCAGTGCCATTGTCCTTTGTCATCAACCTTATGCTGCCTTCTACCATCTACAAACTAAACTGCAACATAGCAACCCACAACTCTTACATATGAGCAACCTCTGCAATAGTCTGGAGCCATTCTTTTCTTCAAAAAGTTCAAGAAACATACTTGTGCTATGCTGATCAGTACTCTAAACTTCCATATAACAACTTCTATGAATTTCCTCCCCCCTTTAAATGAATTAAAACATAAAACAAAACCAGCTTGCACAAAATGTAGCACTCAGTTGTTCATACCCTGCCTTCTCCAAGACTGGGAGATGAAGTATAGGATAGAGAGCTCAGGGCACAGAGTATTTTTCTACTGTAGGAAAGAGCATTTGCTTTATAAAACAATAGCAACATTTATGCTTTACAATGAAGGCAAAAAAAGTCTGGGAAAATTTATGAATACTTCCTAGGTCTTAGAACATAAGCTCAGTATTTTTCATGAGGACAAAAGATAAACACCAACTAATGTAAATCCTAAGCACACAATGAAGTAAGATTGCACTCTCTAAAAATTACTACCATTACTACAGAGTGCATCAAAACATTTGCATTTCTGTGCTATCTAAACAGGATACTAGAATAATGGGAAGACAAGTGATAAATGAACACCCACAATGAGTTTGAAAAATGCGGCAAGTATGTTTCCTAAACAAAAAAATGTGGACATCACAGCTTCAGTTTTCAGTTGCCTCAGTACCTGCAGCCAGAATTTGCCACATTAGAAGGGATGCCTGCATTTCCACAATAACACAACCCAGGTTTGGGATTGTTAGAGATACATCAGCCAAAACCCACCAGCTGTTACCCACTTAGGCATGCAATTTAAATCTGACAAAATAGTTTTAGCATTCGTGTAGTAAGTATGCCATTAATAACTTACATGTTACACATTACACAAACATGCATTTGCCAAAAATTTTTCATCAGTTTACTTTCTAGAATTTGAGCTAATATATAAAAGACAAATGTAGCCCTTGCTGTGTGGAAACAACAAAAGTAGTTAAACTGATCAAAATAAAAAATAATGAAACCATGTCTTTATATTAATTTATAAATACAAGAATTTTATTAGTGTTGGTGTATTTCTAGACATACAACACACAAAGCTTGTGACTGCTTATTCATCTGAGGAGACTTTAAAAAATAAATCTAAATCTAACTTAAAAATGAATATGCTCTAATCTGTCACAATATGTCTTAACTCAAAGTTACATCACAAAAACTTAATTTAAAACCCCACAGACAAGCACTACATTTTAATTTTTCAAGCTTCAACATTTCAAGCTTCTTAGCTTCTACTGATAGTGCTCAAAGGTCATGCTAGAAATATTTGATGGAAATCATACTGTAGAACTGCACAGTAATACTAAACATCATGGTGAATTTAGGTAACTTACAAACAGCATGGGGTTTGGAGTCCTGGATGATGAAAGCATGCCTGTCAGGATTTTTAGCAGCACCATTACTTTTAAAATGTTATTCTGAAAATCAAATTGACTTTATCTTGATGACCCAGATGCTATAAAGTGATTTCAACCACATATAATATCCAAACAGACCTGCTGCTATCCCTTGTGTACTTGAGACCCCTTTCCTATTATCCCTAAAAATATTTTACATTTAAAAAATTTATTAAAAATACAAGAGAATTAGAGAAGTTTGAAGAGCTTGCAGTTCTCAGCTGATCATTTTAGCCAGAGTTGAACTTAACTATCTCTTGAATTGCTCTTTCATTTAAGGTGTTTTTTACTGTTAAGTCAAGATTTTGATGCAACATGGTATTCAAACAACTTTAAGCTGAAGTTCACCTCTTAAAGTTTAAGTTAGTTACGCAGTATTATCCTAAACTTTTTGAGACCAAAAAGAAACCAAAATGACCATAGTGTAGTATCCAAAACTAAATATATCCACATAGCAAAATTCCTTTATGATATAAAGCCTCAGATTATTTAAAAGTTAATCACTGATAAACCCAGCATAAAAACAGTCTGCTTCAGATAATAAGCAAGCAATCATCAGTTAGACACATGGATAAAGAAGCAACTGTAGCACAATTTTATATAATTTAAGTAAAATTTACATCTATAGTAAACTAAATGATCCTACAACTCTCCCACAACAAAAGCCAGGTTTGACTTTTTTATAGTTCTCCTTCCGTAGGCAAGAACTATTCTCAGCTACAAGATGAATTCAGAGTCCAAACTTCACAACATGAAACATCTGATTTTTGAATTCAAACTCCTCACCAAATAACATGATGGACAGCACAGGGGAAGGACAGGAAACATAACCAAATCAAAACACAGAGCCATCACTAGCTAGGGATTCCTGCAGTCAACTAATAGCTCTTAAAGAAGTATGCCTCACACGGAGCAAAAAGTCCTTAATAAGTCAGAGAAAATTATTAAAATTATTTCTGCAGATACATTGTCATTAATAACATTAAGCAAGCTGAAATGAATGCTTCTTGCTTAGTAATCTAAAACTAAAAGACTACTGCAAAGATATGCAGATAGCTTCCAGTAAAAACTGTCAAGCAAGCCTTGTATGTGTATTAAATAAACAGCAATAAAAGTCTTAAGTTTACTGCTGCACAGCTATCTGTCAAATAAGTTTTCCTAGTTCTTGTCTGTTCTAATTGAGAAAAGGAACAAAACAGAGCCCAAATTCACCTCTGACACAAACAAACAGTATGAGCTTTGTTACTTGAATTGACATTAAGTTGCATATGACCATATCTAACAGATTAATACAGCAGTATCACTCAAAACAAAACAGCATGAAAAGCAGCAAGTAGTTCTTTAGATGGCTTTCCAGACAAGGCCAATTCTATTACAGCTTATGTTTATAGAGAAAAAAGTATTGCTGTAGGAGTTATACCTGAAGCACAAATTAAGCAGTAAGGACATTAGTATGGCTTAAATAGATGCAGTTAAAAAAACCGCCCAGGGCCAAACACCATCTTGACACATTTAAAACTCTCCCATTTAAATTTCTCACCTGGTCTCCAACTCTAATTCCTGAAAATCCTAGAGACTAAGAATCTTAACTCTGGACTAAAAATGCTGTATTTGCAATGTTCTTTGTGATTTGCAACTTCATGCCCCCTTTCTGCCTCCAATAAGCAAACTAAAGTTCATCGAAAAGCATTCTGCTCAGAAACAAAACTCCTTCACACAGTCCATCAAATAAACGATCTGGTGTTCTGCATAAACCAAGACATATATTAACAGAAAACACATACACCTTGTATCATGAAAATAACTAAAAGGAAGACAAAACAGACAAACAGCACAACACTTGATTATTACATTATTGGAAATTTAAACTTTAGCAGAAATGTTGGTACTTACTGTGCCTGGCTCTCTGTCTGCTCCCGCAGTAACCAAGAAATGGACAGACATGCCCGTTCAGACACAGAGGCAAGAACAGAAATAAAAAAGGGGGGAAAAAATTAGAACACAAGCCACAAACAGTTTTAAAATGGCTTTTATTTATATAAGTCATTGCACATTCCTAATACAGTGATTTCCTGAAAATTACAGTATTTTGTAAACATGATTTACAGTTTTAACCATACAGAAAGCCTAGTTTTATTTCATGACAGAATAAATTATTTTCTTTTCAAAAATTAGTCAAGTGCAATTTTGCCCAATATTTAACTGAGTACTAGAGTTTAAGCTTATGAAACTAAAGTAACAGATGCAATTATTTAAATCTTTTGTTTGAACACATTCACTTCAAAATTTAACTTCTTGTTTCCCCTACCTTCCCACCCACCCATTTCACAACATTACTTTCTTTGAAAAAAAATCACCATTATGCAGTTTAACAATTTTCCACAATATGGTGCAGGCCACTGCTATTACAACTAAGCATTTACCAGGATGTCAAAAGGCCCTGCAAAGTGTAGAGCAGGTGACACCTAGTGATCCCCTTTAAAATACTGAAAAATTCCAAGCTGAATTTTGCTTCAGCGGTTTATATGCAGACATTTTAAAGTTTGCCAACAGTTTTTTTTCTCATTCTATATAACTTGAATTCTTTAGAGATGCACAAAATTTGCAGCAATGCGCAAAAGTGACAATGTCCTAATCAGGCCTGCCATGCCTCTCACCTCTGTGGTGGTCTGCATCGTGATGCTTCTTGTCATCTTTTATTGCCAAGTGAGACTGCCCACCCAAAGCACTGGAGAGGGCAAGAAGGCCAGCACTGCTTCCAAGTGGAGGGATTCCTGGAGGCTGAAGTCCTGATGGATGCGGCGTTAGAGGCACTGGAGGTCCATGGCCATGGGAGAGATGCTGAGCCTGCAACTGCTGCTGCTGCTCCCAGTGGTATCATCATGCCCAGGAGAACAATGTACAGCACATAGTTTGGGAAAGATAAGGCAGGAGTTTGGTTAATTATTGAGAATCTTTAGTGGATTTTGACATTTATTTGTTTCTTCTTAGTCCAGCCCCTCCCCTTTAACCCACCACACTATACACACTGCATTATATCATGCTGTCTGAGGACAATTCTGCTCCTGTGCCAAAAAAAGCTTAGCTGGTTACTTATTTTGCAGCCCGACGAGTAAGTTAAGCAACTATAAGTTGTTTTGGGCAGCTACTGCCTACCACAGCATCTCTTGCAACAAAGAACAGCAGCAGCAGAACCAAACACCTTTCCTTTTCTATAGAAAGCTTTATCACTGCTCTGAAAAAAAAAAAAAAAAAANNNNACCTTTTTCACTTCTTGAAAAAAAAAAAAAAAAAATCAGGAGCAAGACTGATTTAAACTCACATCCCTCTGTTCCCCCAATTTGGAAGCAGCAAGTACATTTCTATCCTGAATATTAAAAAATGGAAAAGATATACTGAATTTTATATTTAGTAAAATTTCATTTGCATTTTATTCTATGCAAGGTTTTTAGGGGAAAGAGGCAAAATTATTCATGACTTAACACTGTTTAGGAATCAGCTTTGTGTTGAAAATCCAGGTATTTTAGATAACATGGAATTCTCAACAAGAAACATGGTACTAATTAATACCTCAACCTGTTTTAAAAGGAGTTGCAAGATCAAAATCACGAGTGGACATACAACCGTGTAACCAATCTGCTAAAATAATCTGTAAGCAATTCTAGAAATAGAATTTTTACACGAGAATGTCTTCCCCATGGCTTAAATATTAAGATATTTTCTAGTTAGAACTTCCATGGTTTTATTAATGTTTACCAACTTCAGCTATATAATTTGTCCAAAATGCTCAGCACAAGATTTTTTTTATACAAAGAAGCTTCAAAAGCATCTTTAGATTACTCATAGTTCTCCTAATCTGCTCCAGGTTAACAGATATTCTGCTCTACTGCTCCCTTGTGTCTGGGCATATGAATAGAAGACATAACAATCCTCTCCACCTTGGTGAAGATAGAAGAAGATAGAACAATCCTCTCCACCTTGGCCACTCTCCACTATCCCTCTGTTCAAGGCAGATACCAGGAAAAAGCCAGAGTGCCATCCAATTCATGGGATCAAAAAGGAGACAAATAAACATATATCTAAACAGGATGAACTCAAGTTTTACCAGGTGAATGCTAGTGGTCCTGCAATAGCATCTAAAATTGTAACAGTGTTGTTGGTAGCTACTGAAATCATACCTGGACTGTAGCTTACAGTATTTCACCCATTACTCCAAAAAAACTCAACTCAAAATAATGCAGAAATATTTTATCTGTTTCTTTAGGTGTGAAGGTTTTTCAAGACAAACTGTCAACAACCTGTATAACATCTACTGGCGTATGAATGAATTTATTTATTACTATTTATATACATAATTACTGAAGTCCTACACTTTTACTTCTCATAACGCCATCCCAAGACATGCCTTGAGCTTTTTATAAAATTATGCAGACACAGGCAGGGGCTGACATTCAAGAACTCTGGACTGCACTTGCTAATTTTTCACTTTTCTGCTGTTCCAACTGTCATACAGCAATCATTTACTTATTTTGATATACAAGACAATTTTTAAATTCACCACAATCCATTAGTCAATTCTATAAAGCTACATATTTATCAANTTTTGGCTTTTTTGTTTTGTTTTTTTGGATCCAGTCTCTAAAGAACAATATGATAATAACAATACAATATCCCTCTCCACACAGACTTTAACATGACTTTAATAGTTTCCAGCACATTTCCTCAAAACGTGATAACCCAGTATTTTGGCAGCTTCTCTCAGAGATGGTAATTTAGTCACGTCCTTCGTCATTGACCACTTCAGCCAGGTCAGTCATCTGCTCTCTAGCTCTGAGGCAACATGAATCAGCAGTACCATGCAGCNAAAGGAGACAAATAAACATATATCTAAACAGGATGAACTCAAGTTTTACCAGGTGAATGCTAGTGGTCCTGCAATAGCATCTAAAATTGTAACAGTGTTGTTGGTAGCTACTGAAATCATACCTGGACTGTAGCTTACAGTATTTCACCCATTACTCCAAAAAAACTCAACTCAAAATAATGCAGAAATATTTTATCTGTTTCTTTAGGTGTGAAGGTTTTTCAAGACAAACTGTCAACAACCTGTATAACATCTACTGGCGTATGAATGAATTTATTTATTACTATTTATATACATAATTACTGAAGTCCTACACTTTTACTTCTCATAACGCCATCCCAAGACATGCCTTGAGCTTTTTATAAAATTATGCAGACACAGGCAGGGGCTGACATTCAAGAACTCTGGACTGCACTTGCTAATTTTTCACTTTTCTGCTGTTCCAACTGTCATACAGCAATCATTTACTTATTTTGATATACAAGACAATTTTTAAATTCACCACAATCCATTAGTCAATTCTATAAAGCTACATATTTATCAAGGCTCTCACACCACGTATCAGAATTTATTTTTGAGTGCTGCATAAAAAGCCATGCACTTCCAAACATACATCTGATCACCACCCTTTTTAGTACGTTTAGAAAAAACATAAAAGGTAAGTACTTCTTATACTTCTAATTTAATGTGTTTACAACACAAAAGGCAACATTTTGAAGGAAGTATTAGGAATCATTGATTTTAAGTAGTTAACAGTAGAACACTTTCTATAATATCAGTCAGTTTTTGATAGTGAAGCTTCACTTAACTGAATAACTATCAGTAAGGACCACTGTAAGGTTTGACAGGACAGGTTTGGTTTGGGTTTGTTCTATGGATTTTTTGNCCAGCTGCACTGTCACCCCAAATTACCCAGTTTTGGTGTGCAACTGCCGAAAAATAAAAAGTGATTTATTCCTTCCAAACTGGTTTCATGGAGGAAAGCCTCCTCCCTTTTCATAAGCTCAAACTAGCTTGTTTTGCAGTGTGACCACAGGAAAGTCAAAGGAGGGAACGGGAGTTAAGTTGTTTCCATTCTTGTCCCTACCATTTGGGAAGTGTACAGAGATAAGCCTTATTCTTCTCTCTCCTGCTTGGTTTAATTAGCAAGTAAGTTAACCCACTTGATTTCAGGAAGCGTAAGTTAAGGTTTCAAGAAATGTTAGGGGCACATTACCTGCCATTTCCCTGGCTCTGGTTTGTAGCCTGCATACTACGCATTATGAAAGTCAGAGAAATGAGGAACAGATTAATGCTCTATAAAGTTCTGAAGCTGAGAGTGGGAGAGTTGTGTCCTGTGGTCACTGGTGGTATTGCACACACATCGTGAGGAGCCATGGGCAAGGTGTGGTGTGAGAGCTGCAAGCGAATTGCAAAGCTGCCCTGTGCGTTTTTGTAGCTTTGCAAATGATTACTTACAGGCATGGTACACAAAGATCCGTAAATATGGATAAACGTGAAATTGACTTAAGACTGAAATCCCGATCATGGTCTTTTAAGCCACCAAAGTTATGGCACGATTTCATGTTTATTATCTGATGTTCATTGCTGTTTAGGACTTTAATATACTGATTTATTGCTTATATGTTATTTATTCATAATAGGTTTGAAGTTCTCCTTAAGAGATGAGGGATCACCCATAAAGATGATCCTTTCCAGAATGTTGTTTTTATTTTAAAAACTTTAATTTTCAAAGGCATATTGTATTATCTTTGTAGAAGGGATAAAATGTGCTGCACAAAAAGGAAGAAAATAAAGACCAGGGAGAGGGATAACAGCAATGTTCACCAGATGCATTTAGTAACTAAACATTTGCCACAGTAGATCCTACAAACAATTATGTTATGAATATAATCACTTTCCCATCACTTCAAAGACACTAATGCCTGCTCTGTAACCTTTCAAGAGCTTAGCAGCAGTGAGATATAAAACGGAGTAGGTTGGCAGCAGTATCATGGTCTACTAGGCATGTTCATTAGCAGTTAATTAAAGACTAGACATCTGCCATAAGAAATGTGCTCAAAAAAGGATGAGTAACAGGTCTGTCTTAGTACCAATTATTATCATTACTTACAGAGCAAAGGCTGTGTCCACTTTCAGAGGAAAGTGGGAAGGTAGAGAAGAGTGCAATGATGCATACTTAAGTGACTGCACTAAGATAATTAGCCACAGCAGTGATTTTAAAAATATTGGTAGTTCACCCACCATTTTGTTGCAAACCCAGAAGTTCTTTGTACTTGCAAAGGGAGAAAAGGAATTACAAACTCATATTACTGTACTATTTAGATGTAGGTTTTACTGCCTCAGATTTTTATTTCCCAGTGTCTCCATAACCAAACGATGAAGACCCAAAACTCAGCATATAAAAAACAGTGTTAGTTTTTTTCTGAGCAAGCACCACCAAACAATTTTTTAAGGCAGCACAGTTTTTTATCTCACACATTTTAGGCAAAGTCCAGCTATCACAACATCTTTAATCAGGACTTAAAACATGGAATCACATTTTCAATGTCTGACAAAGACTTCCAAAGATAGAGTTAGTGTGTCTTTGTGAAACAGAGTTCCTGTAATTAAACAGTGACAGGTCTCCCTTAGGCTCCTTGCTCGTAAAGATCGACAACAAGCTCCTACAAACCCACTCCTCACCTTAAGGCAGTTCTGTTGAGATGTCAAACATCAGATTTTACTTTAACACCTTTTTCACTTAAACATGTTTTTTAATCCTTATTATTAAGCAGTTAGAGCATTCTTCTGTTTTTAAACAGATGTATTTACCCTTCTTTATCTCTTGAAAAGGACTGAATTAAAAATTCAGATATGATTGTAAATGAACAGCGAAAAAAAGGTTACGCTTTGTCCCAGACTACAATAGTTGTCTCCTCTTGTGCTTTTCCAAATAAACACTTGAAAAATAAACACAGAAATTTTCTTCTAAAATCTTATCATGCTAGTGCTGATAATATAGTGAAGTAATACTATAAACAGTTGCCTCCAAGCTTCATAGAGGTGTTCTGAAAAAATATCTGGAAAACACAAGTCATTTAGAGACCTAAAATGTAAAGGATGCTATTTCATGTCAACTTTTGTAAAACAGAAGAAATGTGATTTTGTTCAACTCAAGCAGACAGAAAGACATGAGACAAAAACACATATTACCACATTCAGTTTCATTATCACAGTCACTTCCTTTCCAAAGGAACATGATCCAGTTTTTCATTTGCTTCCTTGAATTTCGTAAGGAAGTGACAACTTGCATCAAATATCTGTGGCCAACAAACACAGGAGGGCCACTGTCTGAGCACATGCAGGTAGTTGATCAAGGAATAACCTTTTCCCTCACTGTTCAGAAATATTCTTCAAACCAGTATTGCAAATATAACCTTATAAAAAAGGAGGTAACTCAATACTATGCTCCTGTCACATCCCATTTTTTCCCTCATCCTAAAAAACCCAAAAACCCTGCATGCACAACCCACAGTACCAGCAGTCAAATTTGGCAGGAGGCAACTCAATAGAGACTCTAAGACGTTAATTAATACTTACATTTATATTTCTGTAAGTACTTTCCAAAGAGTATCTCAGCTACAGAGAAGAACATATTTCAGGACAACAAACAATCACATGGAAGAATATATCCACATTCTTATGCAAAAGTGACTGTATCCATGGACATGGGAAGAGTAACAGATACCATCTACTTAAGATTTCTGGAATGTCTTTGATATGGCCCACAAAATTCTTGCCACTCGAAGAAATAGTGGATTGAGGGGTAGATTATTACATGGATGAAGAACTGAATGGATGACTGCATCTGAAGAGTCAATGAAACTTTAACCCAAAAAGAGTCAATGGCTTCACACCTCTGTGGAAAACAGTAATCAGTGGTGTCCCGCAGGAGTGCAAAATGTGACCAACACTACTCAACATCTTCATCCATAACACAGGTAATGGGACTGACTGTGCCCTCTGCAAGTTTGCAGATGACCAAGCTACACCCCAAGCTGTGTAGTACAATTGATTCACTTAAGGGAAGGGCTGACATGAAGATGGACTTTTGACAGGCCTGAGAAGTGGGATCATCTCATGAGGTTCTCATGAAGTTCCATAATGCCAAATGCAATGTCTGGCACCTGAACTGTGGCAATTCCTGGACTGGGGAACGAAGGGCTTGAGAATGGCCCTGCTGAAAAAGACTGGCAGGTGCCAGAAGATAAATCATAGGATTACTGCATCTGCAGCCCAGAATGTCAACTGTATCCTGGGATGCATCAAAAGAATTTGGCCATTGGGTCAAAGGCAGTGATTCTGTCCCTCTTTCCTTTACATCATGAGATGCCTGCTGGAGTATCACGCCCTACTCTGGGGTCCAGAGTGTAAGAAAGACATTAATCTGCTACAGCATGTTTAGAGAAGGACACAAAAATGATCCGAGAGGGTTGGAACACTTTTCCTAAGAAAAAAGACAAAGTTGGGGTTGTTCAGCCTGCAGGCTCCAAGGACACCTTACTGTGATCTTTATATACAAAATGGGTCTGTAAGAAAATGTAAAGACTTTTTCCCAGAGCCTTTAGCTACAGAACAAGAGGCTGTGGTTTCACACTGAAAAATGGTAAGTTTGCACTGGATACAATGACAAAACTTTTTATGTTGTGGGTGGTGAGATACTGGATGCCCCATCCCTGGAAGTGCTCAGTCAGGTTGGATAGAATTTTGAACAACCTGTCTCGTGGAAGGCGTCCCTGCCCATGGCAGAGGGATTGGGCTTGATCTTTGAATGTTGTTTCCAATCCAAAACTTTCTATCATAGGTAAACAGATTTATTTATGAAACACCAAATATGCACTACTTACTGCTCCATTTCCCAATTTTGCTTTGGCAGCAGCTGTCATGTTTCCTTCTTGATGCTTCTACATGTTTCTTTTTCCTTGATATCACCACACAGAGTGTGTTAATAGTCCCCACAAGACACTTCCTTCTGACCTATTTCAACCCTAGTCTTCGGTACTACTGCAGCAATTTACAAAACTAAGGTCTGAGTTTGCATTCTTTTGCTGTACACAACTGTGAAGAGTGGCTGATACACCAGACACCTGTGATAACATTCACAGAGAACTCAACAGGCTGGAAAAATGGACTCACAGGAATCTCATGACATTCAACAAGGGCAAGTGCAATATCCTACACCAGAACAATCCCATAAACTCATATATGTTGGGGTCCACACAGCTAGAAAGCAGATTTGCAGAAAAGGTCCTTCCATATCAAACTGTGCATGAGCCAGCAGCAATGTTCCCTTGTGGGAAAGCAGGTGAATGGCATCTTAAGCTGCATCAGACAATGTATTTGCCAGCAGTCTATGGAGGGAGGGATCCTTCTTCTCTACTTATCTCTGCTGAAACTACAGCTGGATTACTATATTCTGTTCTGGGTTTCTCCTCACAAGAAACATGAACAAAACAGAGCATCCAACAGTAGGTCTAGAGATGGCTAAATAGTCTCAGGTCTCTCAGCCCCTCCTCTTATGACACACCTCGGTCCCTTACCTTTATAGCTCAACACTGTATGGCCCAATCACAAGACAAGAGGCAGTGGGTACAGACTGAAACATGGGAGGTTTGTCTCGAACATTAGAACACACATTTTTTGACCAAGCTCTTTCACAGGCTACCCAGGGAGCTTTGGAGTTTCCACCCTTGAACATACTCAAAAGCTGTATGGACATGGTCCTGCATAACTGGCCCTAGGTAGTCCTGTTTCAGAAGGGGCAAGTAGATCAGATGTCTTCCAGTGGTCTCTTCCAACCTTATCAATTTCACGATTCATGGACTGCAGAATCACAGAATGCCTAAGGCTTCGAGGGATCACAGGAAGACATCTGATCCAACCTCCCTGCTCAAGCCAGGTCATCCCAGACCACATGGCACAAGACTGTGCCCATGTAGGTCTTGAATATCCTCTCTGGATGATCTGTTCCAGCACTAGGTCGCCCACAAAGTGACAAATTCCTTTCTCATATTCAAATGGAACTTCCTGTGCATCAGTTTGTGACAGTGGCCTCTTGTCCCATCAGCACCACTGAGCAGAGCCTGGATACATCCTCTGACATCCTCCCTTCAGATACTCACACACTGATGAGGACTACTCTCAGTCATCTCTTCTCGAGGCTGAACAGGCCCAAAAGTCTGTAAGCCTTTCCTCACAAGTGAGATGCTCCAGTTCCTTAATCATCTTTGTAGCCCCCCTGCTAGTGACAGGCCTGCCTCTAGACCATGTGCCAATTCTTACTGCTTACTGTTGTTTCCCCCTGTTTAAACAAGTTTTAGAAAAATGGGTCAGGTACTACTAAAATTGCTTAATTTTCTACTACTTCCTTTGAAATATTTGTTTATTTTGGTCAATTTGGTTTCCTTGCTTCCTTGTCTTTTAAATCCTTTATTCTAACAGGAAGAAAGCCACACTCTATTGTGACAGTAAACAAATTTTAAAGTGCCCAGCACTGCATGTCTAGCTAATGAGCCAAGAATGTGGGTTTGTAGAAGCTGTTTGAAAACTATCCTTAAGTGAACAAGCCACAGTGCCTAATGTGGGAAGAGATGTCCCTCCAGAAACAAAGAATAGTGTCTTCAGCAAGTCTCTTCCATCTATAAACCACATGAAATGTCATTGTACTACAGAAATTTAAGTCCATAAAAGGACAACACTGGCAAAAGCTATTCACAGCTGTATATTTCACACACAGAATTTGTGTGGCAGTGGCATGATTATTTAAAGGCCCAGCTGTCTCATGGGTAAAATCCTGTTCCTTTTTCCTGCTTTATTAAAGATGTATAGGGTAGTGTCTTGGAGTCTTCACATTGATTTTCCACTCCCACAAAAAAGGCAAATGAAACCCCACAACTTTACTGGGAAGAGAATTTATGTCAGAAAGCAAATAACCAAGTCATAAAGAAGATCTAAGTTAAGTCTGTTAAATTTCTGAACAGAAAGCTCTTCAAAGTTTTTCCCATTTCCTGTTTTCCCTTGTTCAGACAACGCAAACCACACTAATAAGTATCACTTGCACAACAACATTTTTAAGCAGTAAAGGGTTGCATAAATTGCCTCTCATAAAACAGAAAACTGATGCTATGCTGGGATAAAGGCAGCCTGCCACACACATTCCCCAAACAGTCCTTTTTTCAGCTCTAAGGTAACTAAGACAGAGAAGTATTTCAGTGCTCCACTGATAGTGATTATAACTACAGTAAGCCCTTCGTCACTTTAACTATCAAAAGAAAAAAAAGATACAGAAGGTGCAGCACCATGCTCAAAGTAATCCATGAAGCTACTTCAGAACAGCATGAAGCCTAGCTGGAAGCCTGTACCCCAAGGTTCAAAGTAACCTCAGTACTGTTTAACTTGCTCATCAGTGACTCAGACAAAGGTGCCCCCCCAGCAGGTCACTGATGACACAAAGCTGGGAGCAGTGGCCAATACCCCAGAGTGCAGCCTTTCAGAGGGACCTCAAAAGGGTGGAGACATGGGCAGAGAGGAACCTTCTGAAATTTGACAAGGTCCTGTACTGGGGAGGAATTACCTCAAGTATCACCACAGGTTGGGATCTGACCTGCTGGGAAGCAGCTTTGTGGAAAAGGGCCTTGGGGTCCTGGAGGAGAGCAAGCTGTCCATGAAACAGCTGTACTGCTGGCCAGAAAGGCCAATGGTGTCCTGCAGTGCATTAGGAAGAGCACTGCCAGCAGGACAAGAGAAGTGATGTAGGGCTCTACTCAGCCTTAGTGAAGCCCTCACTTAGTGAAGTTATTAAGGTGATTAGGGAAATGGAGCACCTCCTGTATGAGGAAAGGCTGAGAAAGCTGGGCCTGTTCAGCCTCAAGAACAGACAATAGATGGGTGCTCATCAGTATTTGTCAGTATTCTCTGAAGAGAGGGTGTCAAGGTGATGGATCTAGGCTCTGCTCAGGGGTGCTGAGCAATAGCGCAAGAGGCAATGGGCACAAACTGATGCACAGGAAGCTCCACTTGAACAGGAGGAAGAACTTTGCTGTGCAGGAAACTGAGCACTGGCACAGATTGTCCAGAGAGGTTGTGGAGTCTCCCTCAAGGGAGATATTCAAGAACCATCTGGACACAATTCTGTGCCATGTGCTCTAGGATGACTCGGCTTGAGCAGGGAGGTTGGACCAGATGTCCCCCTGTGGTCCCTTCCAATCTTACCCATTCTTTGACTCCAATTCTGTGCATATATTCTTCAGCTTGCATTCTGAAATATTTTCTACTTTTATGAGAAATTTTGAATTTTTTCAATGCAAAGAGAAAAAAAAATTCTTCCAACACCAGAAAGGCTTGGGTTGCTCTTAATTATATGGGCACATACACAGTACTTCTTCTGAATCACAAGATCCCACTCTTAAATTTTAATACTGTAGTTAGTGTTACCCCTACAGAACTAAAAAACAGGTTTGCAGTGCTTACCAATATAATTCAAAAAGCATTTAAAAATTAATATTCAAGGGAACTTATTAACTATTGATCAGTTTCCACATTATCACTATAGATCACAAGGGAGAAAGGACTCTTATCTTTCCCTTAGTACAAATCTGAGCAGCAACTCTTATCTTCACTGCACCTTCCTGTCTTACTGTAAACAGCTAGGTTTCACTGCCTTTCCTTTTGGTATCTCCCAGGGCAAGCCCAGGCACCAGAATTAGAAAGATAAGACATAATACACTTCAGATCACTTTTGTAAACAGTAAATGACAGGTGTCTGTGACCCCACCCAAATTATTTGCCACCACACCCGGTGAATAAGCCCATCAGCTGTTTTTCCACTGAAGTGATCAGCAATTAAATATTTAACAAATTTTTAGTGATAATTCATAAATGGCAGGATTTCCCACTATCATAGATGGAATAATTATATAGCACTGCCAGCAGGACTGGTGTTTTCACCAGAGGAGGTCTGCTCTAGCAGCCTCTCTAGGCTGTGAAGCCTCTATGGATCATCCCACTGTGTGCAGGCAGAGCCCTGCAGTGAGGATGCAGCACATTGCCAGCAGATGGAATTCTTCCAGTTCAGTGACATCTTCTCCCCAAGGTGCATTAACACTCCACTACTATAGCTGCACCCACACAAAGGCTTGTGCCGACAGAAAAGGGTTTTCTTCCTTCCTCTGTGCTTTTAGGCAATCAAGTCAACCTAAAACTCTGTAGGTTGTACCACGTGCAGACCCACTGAAGCATGAGTAGAACACAAGCCACAAACTAAAGAAGCCCTTTTGCTAGTATGTATGTACAAACACACCACACTTTGACACACGCACAATATTTTACATCTTAACATATCACTAATATATTGTTATATACAATAGATACTATATATTATATATACATGTCCTATATATGTACTATATATATGTTCTCTGTATGTTACATATACAGATATATATAGGGTGTTTATACTTCTATGTAGAAATACAGATCTTCAGCATGTTTGTAAATATAAAAATGTACTCCAGGGCTTGCTTAAGAACAACTCCTGTCTCAAACACTTCACAACAAAAGAAAAGAACCAACAAAACCAAATAGAAATTAATCAGAAGACCATGTTTTTACAGGCTCTAGTATTAATTATGTTATTTATATTGGTTTTAACTTAGATAAAATGATGGGGCTTTTTTTTCTTTTCTTAGGCTAAATTCTGAAGAAAAAAGGGATAAACAGCAAACCTGAAGACAACCAGGAGAAAAGACTGCCACAATGGAAGAGACAGACAAGTCTTTGTAAAAAACACATGCCACAGGACAGGAAGGATAGACTCAGAGCCACCACAGAAAAAATGATCCTTGCTCAGGAAAACATGTCTCCACCAAAGGATTTCCCAGACTCTATAAGAAAGTAACCAATTCAGAACCACAGTCTAAAAGTCATAGAAGATGGCCTTAAAACCTCCTGGTCCAGACAAGACAAAGCTGGTTTTCTGAAACCATGCACATTCCTCTATCACTGTTAGTCTAAGTCAGTTCAAGAACAAAGCTTTTCTTTAATTTTAGACAAGTACATACTGCCTTCTCTGAAGACTCAGATGCAAGCCTGAAGTCCCTAGAATGAAGCTGCCAGCACACACTGCTTCTGCTCTGCAGAAACTGCCAGCACATTTCATTTCTGCGGCAACCATAAATTCCTGCTATTACTCACCTTCTAACCTCAAATCTAGGTATTTGCCTTTTTAGCTACTGTTAGCATACCACCACCATCCAACAACACTTCAAAAGCATGCTCCTACTGCACAGCTGCCAAAAACAACTAGTTCAAGCATGCACCAATTTGGAAATAACTTACAGATATTACTCTAGAGGGTTTTATTACTGACGTATGATTATCTTAAAAACTATTTATTTTCCTTCCAGGCTCTTTTAGTCTCCAGAAATTTAACTCTTGCAGAACATGACAGAAGTTATGAAGTAGCAAGGCTTTTTGATAAATTAAAATCCAGAACTTAAATACAAGATTTGAAATTATATTCACTCCTATTTTATCCCAGCTACTACTAACTACAAAAACTTTTCAGAGACACCAAAAAATGAAAAATATGACAGTCATAAGAAAAGCATTGCACCAATCTTTATTTAGTGTCCCAAGCCAGGACCAGAATCTTGTACATTTTCTCTACACTCCATAACAACTTTGACACACCAAACAGCAATTACTTCTGAACATGCATTTAAGCACTTTTGCTAATTCTTGCTTTTACTTCCTCACTACTGCTGCTTGTAAGTACTCAATCTAAAGAGCCAGTTAGCCAACACCATTCTAAATAGTACTAAATACTGTTTCAGGCACTTGAGTATTAATCTCAAGCAATTAACTATTATACAAGATAGCAACCTTGGTAGTTCAGCAAGCACTCTGAAAAATTCAAAAACAATGCAGTTACTAGATAACAGAAATAATGCAATTGAAACAAACTCTTATGTGCATTGAAGACTTAGAGCAAAATATTGTGAAAACTGTGTCTTTGTCACACCTTTACTATTTCCTAAAGTTATCTTAACTGCCTATACTAGCCTCTCTCTATGCAAGAGTAAGGAAGGCAAGCTTCGTGTCTAGTCCTCCAACACAGTCCCTATCTCAAGCCTGTCTTGCTCTTCCTCCATGAAAAACACAGCAAGTAGGTTGCTGTTTGCTTGTACATTTCCAATGCTTGTATTTACAGTTGTCCTGATTTAGGGCAAATTTTGGGAGGAAACCTCCGAATGGGGTCCCCCTAGAAAGCAAATTCATTCAGCCCCTCCCTCAACTGATTAAGGAAAAAAATTCCTTAGAGTAAAGTGGAAAAAACTGTTTATTCCACAAGCAAAGTGTTCACAAGCATAAAAAATGAATAACATTAAACAATAAAACCTCTCACCATCCTGAAGAGAGATAGCAAAATTGAGAAAGTCCATGCCATGGGTTGTAGTTCAGCTCACCCAGTCTCTCATCAGTCCCTCTGGCACTGGAAAATGCCACCCCAGATCCCCGTGGGCCACAGGTGTGAGACCTGGGTATTTTCTGGGTTTTTCAGTCCGGAACAGGTTTAAACAGTTCCAAGAAAAAGAAAAAAACAGTCCAGGGAAATTCTCTGCCTTGACTAGCTAAAAATTAACTAAAAAGCAAAGGAGAGCTCTGTCTCACTGTCTGTCCATAGACAGCACAGTCCAGGAGCAGAATGTGGAGGGATGAGGGCAGTTTCTGAAAACAAACTCCACGCTTCTTCTTCCCCCCCTTCACTCTCAGAACCAGACTGAAAGGTGCAGAACTTATTTCTGGGCTAAACAGATGAATGGGGATACAAACATCATAAAGTCATCCCAGAACAACAGTACTTGTGTCCCCCTGTATCTTCCTCCACCTGCATCTTCCTCTCCACCTTCCTACTCTCAGTGACTCCACTGTTCACACTGGCACCTAGATAGAGGTATATTTTGTCTGTGCAGTCTGCATCACTCCCATCCACACAGTGGCAATTACCTCAGTTTATCAGCATTTCCTTCTCAAAATCTGTATGGTTCATTCTTTGCACCACTTTTACTGTAAAGTAGGCCAGTCTGCAATTCTATATCATTCAACATACTAACCCCAACAGCTTTACCTACTCCTACTCATGCTGCGATGGGACAACTCCACGAACATAACCATCCTTTGTCCTCACTCAACTAACTTCTACATTTCATTTCTCCTCATATGCAGTCCAACCTGAATTTTTCTTTTATCTGCATCAACCAATTCATCTCTCCCACACAATTCCTTCCCCCTCCAAACATACTATATTTCCAACTACTTTCCAGTAGTTTCCAAGTACTAAAGGTTACATCACATTTTATCTTAGCCTACTGAGTCTTTATCTACTCCAATTTCCCCACACATCTGACTACATATGAAAAGCGAAACAGACATTTGTAGGAGAAAAAATTATGTACATCTCATCCTTTTGTCTCCTTTTAATTACCTTTGTTTTTATGAATATTATCCACTTTATCACTATCTTCAAACAAGGTAAGCTATTCTGCCTATGCACTTGAATCAAGAGAGATGAGCTGAATCACTTTCTAGAGGAAGTAATACTTTCCTCTACAATTAAATAACTTACTCTCCGTGCCAGTTACATATATGAATACACATGTATACTGGTCCCAACCATATTCTGCAAATTCTTGCTTTCAACTGCACTATTCCAGCATTTGTATACAACTTCAGCTCCTCACATTCCACTAAAAATATTCTTTCTAAACCAGTCTAAACCAAATCAATCAGCTCTTCAATATCAAATCCTTCTATCTAACCCCTCTTGAAACCACACGCTCCAACTAGAACTTCTTTTGTTCACTGTTATCACACACACATTTTTTCCAAACTCACCATTCACCTCTGCTGCAAGACCAGTTTTGAGATCTACAGCATTCAAAGTGCACATGCTACATCCCCAACACCCACTCACTAAAAAGGAATGTAGCAAGAGGCACCAACTCACATTTGGTACCTCACATGCTATCTCATAAGAATCCACCTTCTCCCTGCATTCACAGTTGTAGCTGCTTATCTTCAGGTTTTAGCACTAGCTAACAATATTCTTTTTCAACTGTCATACTTTCACTCCTTTCCTGAAAGCTCTTAAGCTTCATAAATTTGTAACTGCATACTTGGTCTCACCTTTGACTTGTAGTTTAGATACTAGATTGTGATGCAAGCCACCTGAAGTTCTTTTGCTTTTCTTTTTGGGCAAGATCCTAGGTGAAGGTTTTTCCATCCATCCCACATGAAGCCTTGCAAGACAAGGGAGGTCTGGTCTGCAATTCAATTCCATTTGACTTCTGGATGCAATTTTGCCCTCTCCAGAATGACTAGAATACCTTCTTCTGCAGAAAATTGTCTTGTTTAGATACTACCTTCCTCTGTATTGCTCTTCCAAGAGTCTTCATTTCCCATCATTCCACAGAGAGTGAGTGTGTGGGGGTGGGGTGTCAAGGCAAAACCAAGTTTGGTTAACACCACTCTTTCATATTTTGCACACCATCTCCCAGATTTTCTTTTTTGAGTAGATCAAGTTACCAATCACATCAATACCACTTCCTTATTTTTCCTCCAAGCTTAGTGGCACTAACAGTAAAACTCTGACCATTGTGTGGGGACTGGTATTTTGAGAATATTGACTATCATGTTGACAAACACCTTCCTCCCTTGCTATCTACTTTAAACTGGTAAATTAAGTTGGGAGCCTTTGTATTCTAAAAAGTAGCTACCATGAATCCTAGGATAAAACTAAGATTTCTATGTGTTCTAAATGATGAAGAATAACCCAGGATATTGCTACACAATAGAGCTCCTAGGGCCAGAGTTCAGTAATTTAGACGTGGGGTTATTGGGAGTTTATATTAAAAGTAAGGAGACTGTCTTGTGCTCAGTAGATCTCATTTTATTTAATTTAAAAGAACTAGGCAATTTCCCCTCCCTCAGCACATAATGCAGATCATGGTTGAGAAGGATCTAAAGTAATGCTACAGCTGCTTAGCTCTTCCCTTGCACTAAATTCTGCATTCATTTCTGCTCTAGTCTGTATTTCTATTTTATAATGAAACATACAGCCTAGTTATTTATAGGCTTTCTAAGGATTAACTACACACTCATAAGAATAAACCCTCAAGAGGTTAACCTCATCCTCTTAAGCTTCACACACTACAATCCCAGAGATAGCTGGCAACCACAGCCAAGAGAGAAAAAATAATCCCACATCTTGCTAATCCTTCAGCCAATCACCTCATGCAACAGTGGAGAGGCCTCTTGGAGGCCAACAACTCAATCTGTCTCAGGAGCACTGTCAGTCCAAAAGATACGTATTTCACTAAATCATTAGCAACCCACCTCAACAGGAAAAATAAGACATACCTGACTTCTCAGTGGTATGCTGAAATCATGCATCAAAAATGCACTGCTGAAGAAAGTTTCCAGTTTGCTGCTCGTATTTCTCATTCAGATATTTGTATATTCTACTCATAAAACTATTTTATTGATTAGAAAGTAAATCTAATCTTGCATTGTTCACACCTAGACATACCAATTTAACTGTCCCTTATATTCCCTTACATGAACTTTTATTTTCTAGACATAACTCAAGAAAACAACCCCACAAAAAAACCAAGCAAACGATGAAACAAAACACAAAAAAACCCAAACCACCCAAAAAGAAGCCTAAATAACCCTTCAAGTTAAACCATAATAGTCTACCTAATTTTTTCATACCATGATCTAGATTCTTCTTGAACCACAGAAGTGGACACTGCCTGCAGCAATGCCAAGGAGTTAATGGGGGCACGTATCCTTTTAGTTAGGGTTTCTGCTTTGCTCATTATTTATCTAGCAAAATTGCTACTTCGTTCCACTCTAATATAATAAATATTAAATGGTGCTATTTTTAAAAAATTGAAAGGGGATTGTTTAGCCATACTGCTACCCCATGGCTGAAAGTAAAAACCTTCCTGAACACGTAGGATAAGTGTAAGGCCAGAAGTATGACTGTTAATAACCAAACATCATCCAAGGTTTTTTCTTTAAGTAAGAATTTCTAATCAACACAGAGGATTAACTAACACTGCTTGGAAGCTCACTGAGTCCAACTATATTACTTCCTCAAAAAAAAGTGTCAATTTATTCATTCTTTTTTGTATGTGCTTAATATACACCTATTCCAAAGGCTGGCTTTTGATTTTGTAAGCAAATTCTCTGAAAAATCCCAGTCCTGTGAGTCTACAAGTTTCTATCCTCATAGTGTGTCCACCAATAGGCCTCCCTCTTTTCAACTGGTAATAAAAGGTATAAAATAAATATAGTTCAAAATCATTTTGTATTTCAAAACATTATTCCCAGTAATTAAAAAGTCTTTGTTCCCTTCCAGAATTCACATATTGCACAGGAGTAACAGGAACTTCTCTAACTGAAGGAAGCCAATTGGGAAACTTTTGAATCATCTGGTGTCAGGAAGCAATGGCTCTTAAGGACTGAAAGGAAGAGTGGGAAAGAAGGCAAATCCCAGCAAAAATGCAGAATTTTATTTAGTCAAGAGAAACCAGGCACGCTAGCAAAATAAAATTTCCCTCCTATCCCCAAGAATTATTGTATGCATGTATTTTAGGTAGTTTGACACCAGAAGCCCATTGATTGCATCTTCTACTGTTACAGATTGGTCCAGCCTATTTGCACCCTGAAAAGAAGTTTGATGATCTTTCATGCCTGTAATAGGTGTCTAAACCGTTAAATTACTGTATCTTTTCTTATCTTGAAAGACACTGCACTTTAGCAGCACGGCCCTTCCATTGTTCTTTACCCTAAGTCGGGCCCCTGAACAATACTGACAGCTGCTATCAAACTGTGCCGTGCTCACCCTCAGTGCAGCTGCCGCTTGTAGGAACAGACAGGCTTCTGATGTGTCCTCCCCTCTGGGGAAAGGACTTGACACCCTGAGTGCTCAGCGAGGGGGAGCAAAGGTCCACTGAATTGTCAGCCTGATTTTATGCTATTCAGATTTTCCAGGACATACACCGTCCCTTTCAAACAAAACCAAGCATATGTCAGAGCATGAAACCTATTGTGCGCCACAAGGTAACTATTGATTAATAAGACTGTAAAAGATCACTGGGACATACACCTAATTTTGGCGTTATGTAAATGCATGCATCTACGTGGTCAAAAAAATTTTGTGCCCAGCATGTTAATTTCCTCATTCACAGTCTTGGATTTGTATGGCATTATTCAGAAGTCTTTCATGAGACACATGAAAGTATTTCTTCAGGTAAATCTTAAATAATTATAAAACAAGAACAGTAGAGCCTACTATTCCTGCTTCCAAAGAGCTTCCCTCCCTGCTCCACCAAAACCCCTTAAGTTTTTAATTGCATGTGGTACTTGTAGATCCTACAGCTTTTAAGACTGTATTGTGTGGACTTTAAAAAGAAGCAGATGTTATGCCTGAGATAGCAAAATTTGGTTTGCCTAAGTAGCACTATTTTAAGGCAAGTAAGAATCTTTTAAAATGTGTTTTAATATGTTTCCTTTTACTGCATAAACTCTTTGTTAAAACTAGTCCATAATGAAGGGGTTTTCATACCGTTTTTATCCTTAAGAAGCAATTTGTTTTAAAAAATGCAAGAAAGTACGGTTCTCTAATCTTTGCTAATCGAATACCACAAACGTACATGTGGTGTATTTCAAAGATCAAATCAGGTATTCATAAACTAATTCATTACACAAGCAAAGCATAGAGGAGATTCTGACAAATACAGATGTAATTGTGTGGGTTTCTAAGATGCGATTAGCAAATCAACTAAGTAACAGTCAAAATTTGATACGAAGGAAAAACAGCACAGATTTGAAGGGGGGGGGTATGTTTATGCAAAGCTAATCTGTCAAGTGTAATAAAGCAGCTTGAATAAAATTTAAGCTGAAAATCCACTGAAGCTCCCCATTTCAGGGAGGAAAAGCTATTAAAAGGAAATGAAGGTCACCCTCCCAGTTTATTTCACCTAATTGACTGCCAATAGCTTACCACAGGCAAACCGACAGCAGATCTGCAATTGAGAAACTGATGAAAGGAGCATTTTCAAGCTGAGGCTCATTCTTTTAATCCTCCTTCACTTCTATTTTTTTTTTTTTCCATCTCCAGTTGGGATGTAATTTTAAGCACAGATGGATTAACTGGTTCCATTGTCTGTAGACGTCATTGGACTATGGCACTGTTAATCCGTACAGCAGCATGTCTAATTATCATTACAAAGTGTCTGAGGGAACTATAAAGACCAGCAGGGCATCTTCTCACAAGCAATTAACATAAATTGATAAATGAGTAATTTGAATCCGCTCAAGGCACTCACATATGAATAAAATCAGAAAGGACAGGTTCTTGTTTCGGCTACTTCTTTCACTTAGTCGGAAGGGCAGAAAACATGAGAAATATTCCAGACTTAGTGGCAGGGGAAATGAACTCATACAGTGGAAGGAATGCATAGTTCAAAAAGTTCATTAATACAAAGCAAATGACTTGTGATTGACAACCAGTCACAAGCAAGTAGTATTAACTTTTTTAGCATATTTAAAAGCACATTCTTGGTGAAAGGCTATTAGAACACTGTGTCAGACAATTAATACTACTTCAAAAGCAAGTGAAGTTTCTATTCAGTAGCTTGCTAATTTAAAATTCATGAAAGATTCACAAGAAAGGGAAAGAAAGAAGAATGAATAGTTGTATAAGCTCCAAGAACTCAAGTGTCACAAAAAGCATGAGGAAAAAGTATCTAGCTCAACTGACATACAATACCCATAAATAAACAAGCAACTCTCCTAAAACCATATTTTTTGCAGAAAAAGTTTTGTTACATGCAGCACTGCTGGACAAAATTATGTTCTAACAAAGTAAACTATTACCTTTATCTCTGTTAAAATCTGCTTCAAGCAGAAACAGTTCAGCAACACTGGACATAAAAACAGTATTAGATATCAAAACATTACGCTTATTTTAAAAATAGCAAAGCAGTAAGATATGAAAGCAAGTTATACACACTGTAGGAGGTAGACCTGGAAGGCCACGTACCCCGATGATGGCATTCAGTTCAGCCATGGTCACTTGTTTGGCACGTTCTACAGCTTGAGCCACTTGTTGCTGATGCTGTTGAAAGAAGAAGAGGTATAAGGAGGAATTTGTGTTAAGGTATTACCACACCATATCAAACCAGAATCACAAATACTTGAATAACCAGTTTGTCTGCAGAAGCCCACACTACCCATTACAAGACATCTCACGCAGGTAAAAGGTAACAATGAATGCCCTATTTTTCACCTGTTCAAAATGAAAGAAGAGACTTGAAGGCAGCCATCTTATCTCTTACCCTACATCCCTTCATTATTAGTTTTCTGGCAAATGTAATCATTTTTAATTGAGATGACAGGATAATAATGTCAACTCTACATATAGTTTCAATTTTAACATTTATAGACTCTGTGCCCCTATAGCAGAACCAACTGAAATTTCCAACAGGGAAAACTGCCCACTGAAACCAAGAATTACAAATACTCTTTGTACAAATGTAGTGTTTGAAAATAACAAGTTTCAAAATGTAACACCAGCTGCCCACAACATGCTAAAAGCACAGTCATTCCAACCAAATGTAGGTTTACAAACTCAGTGTTTTCCATATGAGCTAAAAACCTCACCTTTGATATAAATTATGTACAGAACATAAACATACTTATTTCACTACATCCACACTTGACAACTGAATATCCAAGAAACAATCACCATGATTAGAAATGAAAGCATTTTCTTGTATTGCTACTATTTTACAGACTCCCACTCTCCTCAGGCAATGAATGAGGCTGAGCCGTTGTCACTAGTTTGAACTCAGATTTGTTAGATCAATTAGCAGGGGGTTTGCACACTTCAGCTATAACAGATGTTCCTTACACTTGTGTATTGTGATAAAATTAACATCTTAAAACTAGCTAATTTGCAAACAGAAAAACAACATAATTGCACTTTAACAGCTGAACAGTTTTACTTACTTCCTGAGACAAAAATGGGATGACTTGTGCACAAATTGTATTCAATCTCTTCGCGATTTCTGTCTACAGAGGAAAAGTATTTTGATTAAAAACTGCATTTTAGTGGGTTTGACATATATTAACTAGTGTATAGGATTATATTAAGTCCAGACAGTGAAGACAGTAACAAAAAATTACCCATTTTTCATACTACTGCAAATATAAATACTTAATATATAAGCCCAGACAAGGAAAGAGATTTCATTAGCCATTCTAGGACATCTGCCATGTCTAAAGCACCTAATCTGTATACACATTTAGGCACAAATCTGGTCCTTGTATATAGTTCATTAATAAGCAGAGCATTTTTGAAATCCATTAACTCCAACATGAAGCCTTTTAAAAGGTAGATTTATTATTACTCAAATTATCAAGCAGCATAACATGAAGGCAACAGGCATAGAAGAAAAATGCTTCTTTCATGATCAATTTTATCTGCCTATTAGAAGGTAAAACGACAGAAATGTACCATCGGGAATACAAAAGAACTACTAAAACAGAAGTGAGGAAGAATGGAGACAAAAAGTACAGAGTTCTAAAATCCATACTGAAAGATAATTAAAATAATGCAAACACGGAAAAAACATCAGATCAGAAAACGTGATAGTCTATGACAGCAAATTTGTGAAACCATGAGCAGCAGGAGAACAAGGTAGAGCAATTAGGAACCAGTAAAGAACAGAACAATCCTTCAGTGAAATCAGCAGAGATTACAGCAAGTCAGAGTCTGAGTCCCACTTTTCAACAGCTTTTTATATCTGATACTTCTGTATCTCTCATTTTGGCATGTCAACCTAAACACTGGTTTCCTGGTGGGATAAAGAGATATTTTCCTCTCATTACTCAGTGTTATCTGTGTTTACAGCCTTTCAGACCTATATATTTGCCCAGAATTCAGAACCACTAATATAATTAACCCTCAAGGTACCTATACAATTTCCTCAGTCTTCCTTAAAAGCAGGTATTTCAGTCACTGCAGCACAGTTGCACAAAACCAAAATCAGCAACCAGACAAGAACACAACTTATGTAAAAGACACTGAACAGCTCCTGTCAATCTCTGTCGTACAATTAACACATAACGATATTTCTTGGTTAGCTGGGGTTTTTTTTAATGTTTCTAGACAGAAGAAACAAGTGGTCATTACTGTGAATCATTATGCTTTCCATGAAATGGCACGTATTAAAGCTGAGCAAAGATAAACTCACTTAAGTCGGACTAAAACTGTTAACCCTCTGCCAAGCCTTTTCCTGCACCTTCCCACAATTCTGAGGCTTTTTAAAAAGACACTATGGTATGTTGATCTTGATACATCAGTCACATAACGATTGGGATACAAAACCCACCCTCTAGTTTTATGTCTCAGGAGACAAGTAAAATTAGCAAGTTTAAACACCTCCTTCCCAACCTCTGACACAGGGAAAATTCATGATGGCATCTAGACCTGTAAAATATCTTCTTTCTCTTGGCAAGAAGCACTCCACCTGACCAAAGCCTGGTATTTGACACACCCACTCTGTAAAGTTCTGCAGAAACTTCCAAGGAAGTTCTGGGATGGTTTCTTCCTAGGATTAAAAGGTTTCCCTTAACTAAGGGTAAAGATGTGACAGTTGCTTTACAGGAAATCTTTACAACATGCAACAAGGTGGTAAACTATTCTCAACTGGAACAGCTATCATTTCACAGAGTACCACATGGTCTTTTCCATTCTATCTGGGCCACAACCATAAAACATCTATAATTCCATGTTTAGCATAATAGCAAAGTCAATAACTGGAAGTTACCAGCTTAACTATTACTGGTTATCAGACTTAACTGTTACCAAATCTGTTGGCATTTCTCTGTTAAAGGGAAAAAAAAACCCCAAGCGCATGCACTAATGGGCATTTTTCCACACACCTAGTTAGTATATCCCTCCAAAAAGCAGGGTACATCATGGAAAGGTAATCTGTTGCATAGCAATCTGTCTGGTTGATGTTTAGCTAAGATGTTTAAGATCCAAGGACTTAATTGCCTAGACCAGTGGGATTAACTTTGTTTTTCAGGCGGAAACAAGTATGAATCATAGCGGGTGACAAGAGAGGATAAAGAATAAAGTAAGGAACTCACTCGGTGTCTACCGGAAAGTTCTTTGGCCTGTATGGTCTACACAAAAGTCTCCCTATTCTGAGGTAAATGTCCTTATTGTAGCTATAAGGAAAGAAAATGCAATCCTGTATTTAGTAATGAGTCTGTAAGACATGCAAGTTCTCCATATTATTGGATTTTTCTGTCCCAAATATCTGAACTATACTATACTGTAATAACATAGCTTACATGATATCAAACAGTAAGATAAAAGAATGCAATCTCACGTGCATCAGGTTGTAATTGCCTTCTGATGAAGGTCAGCTAGACCTCTAGCTCTTTCAACTATTTTCTAAAAATGATTCTTTTTCTAAAATAATCAACTTCCCCCTTTTTTCACACCCATCTTCTGTTAAAATTATTCTCAGTACTATCACATCTGATTTAGTGTCAAAACAGGGGGGAAAAAAAAGTGTATTCTTCTTAGTTTATCTTTACCAAAACTAGGCATCATTAATGACTATATATGAACAGCAACCTTAATTCAACTACAGTGCTAGATGAACTTAAATGTACATGTCATGAAATAAGTTTATTTTGAGAATTCTTGTTGTTGTTACATGTCCAGTCAAGAGATATCTACACTGAAAACTAAAATGCCTATTAATCATGAAACAAATCTGCTTGCATTTAAAAGGCAGTTTGTCTAAGAATTTTCACACACATGTCTAAGTACTTAAAATTATTTATCTACTATGCAATTTCAAGCACCTCCTGTTTGCTGCCACCTAATATATTAAGTAAAAAATATTATCATTCACAAACATGTTAAAAATATTTTTGTTGTCTAGCAAGTTGTGAAAGTTAGGCTTTAATGCACAATTCATGTAATTTTGCTGATCAAGAGTTGCAAGAGGTTGTTTTCAGAACTGAGAAAAAGGGCCGTTTGTTACTTTAAATGTAAATACAACAGTTCAACAGACAATGTACATTTGCTTTTTAAGGTGAATTACTCTCGAGTATGCATGCTCGTGTGCCTGAGAGTGTATACACATTCATTCTGGAAAGCAAAACCCCTTTCCAAAAGAGTCAAGGACGGTTTCCTTAATCAAGACTAGACATCAGTAACTGGTGTCATTAGAGTAAGCCCCCAGACCTGGGGCTCATGAATTTGAAAGTCTTAAAATAAAGGTACTTATCTCCTGTTTCTAGAGGCCTTGGAATATAACATAACCATTACCTAACTGCTAATCTTGAGACATACTGAGAGGTCCTAAGGATGAATAAACAAAAGAAACTTTGCAGAAAGCTGCTCAAACATAGACAAACAGGACTAATTGCCCATGTTCTTTGGCTCCTTGGTAAAGCAGGCTACAGAAGCCTGCATCTCTCATGAAAGTCCTCTGAGCTCTAGGGCAGCTCTTAGCAAAGCATCTGAAGTACCCTTAATTGTTTGTGTTCTTAACGCAGAGCCTCTTGAATACATTCATTTTTAATAGAGAACTTAAGTGTGAGGCCCATCAAAGAATAACGAAACTACATCATTCACTGGTTCTTGCTGCTGTAATGACTGTCTTGATTTATTTGCAAATGACTAGCTTGTCAGACCCCTCACTAAAGTGCTACCCTCCTTTCTGAAGTATCATTAAAAATTAACATGAAGGAATTCAGCTGCATTTTGTAAAATTAAGTTGAGCTGATGGATTTCTTTCTCTTGTGTAATTTTTTTTTTTTTTTTGCCTCTGCTCCATTTAGTTAAGGACTTAAATGTTTTGACCTAACCATTGCCAAACTCAAGTGTTTGTACTTAAGTTTGTCTTGCTCACTTGTTAAAGTGAATTCTTAACATAATGACAAAGAACAAAGCAGCCAGACTAGTTACTAAATATAATACTCATTTAAATAAGGCATTTTACTACAGACTCAAGTTTCTTTGTAGAATTGAATTTTTTTTTTCCTTCTGCATTGTTAGGAAAAAGTATTGACCTGTTCTCTTTTACAATAGTCTGTTCCAGGTAATTTTGCATTTTGATAGCCTGTACTTTCCAAAGCTCCACATAAGGTATCATACCCAAACCACCACAATTTCTTGAAAACTACAGATTTTTGCAATGAAATTAAAAAGAAATACAATAAAAGTATCCAAATTCTATTTCATAGCATAACAAACACACATGTGTATTTTAGTTCTAATATAAGAAGTCCTAGATTATGGGAACCAGCAGTTTAACTTCTGAGTGAAGAACACAGACTTCCTCTGAGGAGAACAAAGGGTTCAAAGGTTTCATCTTCAGAGGTTTCACCAGAAGTAATTTTGGGTTTGCTCCAGTCAGTGTCTACCAATAGATATCCCAGTAGTAACTTCAGCTATAGCATCCACAGTAGTTTAAGACAAAAATTAAATCTTACAACACATTAGTTTTAGCAATCACTCCTGCTGCAACAGCTGCTCCATTATTATTGCTGAGACTCAAAGCTGTCCAGACTTTATTTTACAAAACAACGGTTAGCTAAAAATGTCCATTTTATGTCAGAAGCTTGTTATTCTTTCTTGCACTGAACTTCCAGTATCACAAAGTTAGATCAGACCATAAAGCACTGTATCACCAGTTCAGAAGAATGGCTTTACATATTCTTATTTATTACATTTTTATTTATATTATTATTTTGATCCAATGTTGAAAATTAAATTTGTAATTAATTCAGAAAAATGCATCTTAGGAACAACATGATTAAAAGTAAAGCAAAAAACTCCAAAGTTCTGATAATATCAAAGAAGCATGTTCTAATTAATTCCCTTCAAACAAAAGAATGAGAGAATCAGCCTTTACTGCACAGAAAGGAATATACTGTTAAAACACATTCACAAAAGCTTTAGAAGGTAATTCTTAAGCACTCTGCCTCTGCTTACACTTTCAAGCCTTAGAAAGCCAAGTACAACACTGAACTCCTCTTGGAAGGACAAAATGGACTTCCTGCCATTTACAACATGTAACACAGTAATCCACTGGGGAGGAAAGGTCAATGTTGCACTTTTGGTCATTACTGAATCATCTGAGATTATCTGTGGTGGGGATGAGAAGAAAATCGAAGCCTATGAGAATAGTGCAAATGGCTTGACCTCAGCCCAGTTTTCATCTCCATCTGTCTATAAGGCACGTGAATAAAAGCCCTCTTTATAGGACATGCTTGACCATTCTTTTTTAATCCCTGCTGTACGCCAGAACTCATTCAAATACCCAAAGACTTGTGAAATGCAGTAAGAAACTGTATATTTCAGTCTTGTACTAAAGTTTAATATCCATTTGGTGTTTTAATTTTTCCAACAGCATCACTGAAACAAGCAGTGTGCTTACATGACAAAGCTTTTATTCTTTTTGTGATCAAGATCTTCACAAGCAACAGAAAGCACACACATTCAGAGAGTAATTACAGAAAAAGATGTACTTCACTGTGCCTAGCTTTTTGCATGCCTGGTTACTACTTGCTATAGCAAGACTCTAACACCTCCAAAACTTTGTTGCTAAGAATTCAGGGGATGAGGGGATGTTGGAGTTGTAATTAAATCTCAAAACTTAAACATTCAAAAGCTTCAAATGATTAAGGCTAGCATTCTGTGAACTTTGCTATTCATGAGTTATTGAATCCAGGTTGAGCATGGAGATATGCATATATTATGAATGCCCTTTTATTTAAAATTAATACACTACATTCCATTTTGGCAATGGCTGCAGAAGGAAAAAAAAAATAAAGGCAACATGCCATTTAAAAGTTTAGGCCCCCATAGTATATCAATGTCAAACAACAGCGTGTCAAGCTAAGATTCAATTCAGGTAAGTGCCACTGCCAAATTTTCTTGTTCCCAGACGTGCTTTAAGATTATTTTATTGCTTAAAATTTAATTTGTTCCAACTTGCGTTTCCATGACAACGTTGGCTAACCCTGCAAATCATTTGGGTAATTGGATATCTTATCTTTCTATTGCTCTCAAATCCAATGATTCTGGAAGAACTGCAGCAGCCAATCAAATTTACAGGCCTCCTGAGTAATAGACTTACACAAGTAGCCACATCCATCTCCCCTTTACTGCCGTATTAACCAACCTGTGACAAACTGCGGAAGTTGGCCTTCCAACTGTATTTTAAATTATAAACACTGTCATCACTAATACTCTCACCAATAGGAAGGAATGGGAAGGTTTATTCTCAACAGATACTTGACATGCAATCTGACAAGAAGCAATGGGTAGCATTCATTTCAGCAACAATCTCTGTACTTTGGACATAAACTTCAGTTTAGCATGAAATATAAATCATAAATACAGTTCTCCTTCTGCCGCACATTTTAATTGTCAGATCAGTCACCCACAAGATGATATTAAAATCCCAGAAGACTGGGATGAAAAATCTTTAGCAATGAAGAAAACCAAAACACCACCATATCGTAAGTGGGAGTGGGGAAAGGAAGAACTAGCAGAAATATTAATAGAATAAAAATTCAAAATTATAAAGCCACACAATTTCCAAAGTGAAATTAGAGGGCTTTAATTCAGTACCTAAACTACTTTTATCTGAATCCTCTTAGATATTAGTTTCAATTACAGAAAGGTCACATTAATTAAACATAAGCTACATATGATGCACAAGACAACAGCTACACTTGCCAAGTATCTACTACAGATCTGGATCCCATTCAATTGTAAAGTGACTGGATATATTTCAGATGTGTAATTTCAATCTTTATAATAATAGAGAGAGGCTCTGTGTAACTCTCAATGAACCACTATACACAACTGCCCATCCCATTTACAGCTGTAAATCCTGCTGAAACAAAGCCATCTGGCAACAAAGAATCTGTTGTCAGGATGTCAAAGTGCTCCTTTGGCATATCTTCACTATGTCAAGATTCTTCTTAAACTTGGCTAAAGAGGGCAGTTACCACATTTCTCCTTTAATCTAACTTCAGCTCATTTTGCTTAAGCACTCACAACTACAAAAGGTATGTTTATCTAAATTTTAGTTCCATTGTTTAGTTTCCAAGCCTAAGCTAACCTTAAATACACACAGAAGTATTTAAATCTCTTAAGTGAGCACACAGCTTTGTTTTACTTTCAAGCTGTTTTCCAGGACACAGAGTTCCCACTTTTATTTAGATTCCAAGAGATGCTGAGCAAATCAAAGGCTGATTTCAATCCAGAAGAGGTCTTTGCCACCTTTGCCTCCAGGGACACAATTTCTTTGAACCATACTGCAGACATCTAGAGACCTGCCAAACATCTCAACAGCTAGTCAGGCAGAAAACATTACTATAATACAAAGTGGGAAAGGGCCAGCTTAGCAGACCACTATATCAGGGAGCTAAATAAACACTCACAGGAGGCATCCATCCAGCCCAAACTATCAGAAGAACCAAGTTGGGAGCAGAGGTTTCTGGGAGAAACACAAGCTAGCAATGCGTCCCCCTCTTCTCATCTGACTACACTAACAAGTTGTTACAGGGCTCTATAAGCAGCATGGTCTCCAAAATTATCCAGCACAATTTGCAGTATTATCTTTAAGGTCACTAAGAACTTGATTTACTCTGAACAACTGAACAACACTGCACTACACAGTAACAAGGAGGAGATGAAGAGAACAGAAAGATAAAAGGGCATAAAAAGTATATCTGTAAATGCTACAATCCTACCAGGAAAGAGCACCAGCGGCTCTTAATTTAGATTAGAATGTTATTTTAAACCTACTTCCATTTTGCTCTGCTCCCATAAGCCACATTGGAATTTCTGCAAATATCTTTTCAGTACTAGTCACACTGAGCCACTTGATTGGGATGGCAGTAGAAAATCAAAGCTCTTATATAGGTGGAAGTAAGTACCTGGAATAACAGTTTCTAAATAATTAAGGCATAAAGTTCCTCAAACCAAGTAGACACATTTACAGTATGCAAGTCAATAACAAAGCTCCCAGTCAGTGTTCTGTCCTTATCAACATTCAAGTAAGACTAAGACTGTAACAGCAGCAGAACTAGAGTTTATTTACTAGAACAATAAGCATGCCATCCAACAAAAGAGAAATATTAAGACAAGGGTCTAAATTGGGAGGGGGAAACTAATCACTATGCTACAATCAGACTTTAGAAATGACTACCAGAGTAGGCATACCAACTAAGTCACATGTATTACTCTACTTTAAATGTAGTTTCACCATTTTAAAATACTTGGTATATTCACAGCTCAGTTTCAAAAATCTATCAAGTCAGAAAAACAATTTAAACACTCATTCATATCAATGCTTCAGGTGCCATCAGGTGACTCACTAATGAATAACAAGTTAAGAGGGATTGACAACTCCTTTGATACTAACTCAGAGAACTACCCACCACATAGGATTTGCAAAGAAGGTGAGTATAATGGATATTTTCATTGTGTGGGGAAAAAGGTTCGCAAATCTTTCAGCGAAACTCTGGGTACATGACAGTAAATTCCTTACCATATTTTTTTGGTTTTTAAATATATTCTGTTGCTTACAGAATAGAAAGAGGAGTAAAAAACCCATCTAAACTGCATTCTAATAGACAAGAGTGCACTAAAACAGTCCAAATATAAGCAAATTTGATCAATACTGAAATTGCTGCAATTTATAATGATTGGGAAAGGAAGGAAATGAAAACCAAGTAAAACTTCAGAAAAGCACATCCCAACTGGTAAAGTCAGCTTTATAGGACCTGCTACTAACAAGGGAGATCAAACAGCATTATGGAGAGACGACATTTTCTTTTTGAAACAATATTAAGGACATGGATGACAGTTAATAGATCTACACGTGGAGGCGGAAGGGACAGAGGAAAAACGGAAAGGATGAAATTGTGCCAAGAGACTAATTCCCAGATTCTTCACTGACTTCACACAAACAGGAAAGCATACATAAAGTGGAAGCTAAATCTAGTGAGGCAGCATAAACATATACAGCACAAGAGCATATATGCAGTAGTAAGAAACAACCGAAGTAAAGCTTCTGCTTACAGATTGCAATAGTCAGGTTTGATCCCCCCATTTAGAAAGATAAGGTCAAGTGACATCAAGAAGGCCAGAAAGTCCATGTTTTATTGAATGCACCTTAACTATATCACAATCATTGAAAATTATTTATTCTAAATTAGTAGTTATGCAAGGTCAGCACTGCTGCTTAAAATGANGCCCAAGGTGTACCTGTTGAAGGCATTTAATAAATATCCACTTCTATTCTCTTATTCTTGTCTATACTCTATTCTAGATAGCCACACCAAGACATCAAAACAGCAAAGAAACGTGAGGGAGAGTTCCAAGCAAGGTATCTTCATAGTGACTAGATCTGATAAAATACAAAAAGCTAGGGAACACCTTGCAGAACCTCAAAAGTCAGGAAACTGTGAGAGGACTAACAAAACAAAGCAAATGAAAGAGCAAAAAACTCCAACTTAATTGCTCGACTTTAGGCATTAAAAAGCCGCTTATCCACAAAAATTGAAGTGAGACAGATAAAAGCCACAGCTCAGAAACATATTTCAGCAGAAAACGTCAGAATTATGCAAAGTCCAAAATGGTAAAGTAATTACAGATAAGAGAGGCAGATGATGTTAACATCTTTGCTAAGAATCTGACAGTCATAGCACTATTAGGAACAACACTAACAGCACAGCAAAAACTTCATGGGAACAGGGACAAAAGTGCTTTATTATTAAACCACATATGGATAAAATCAGTTGGGTTTTTTTGAAACTAAGAATTTCCGCATTCATGATAGGTCCAGTATTTTTTAGTATTTCCCACTAACAAGCATAAAGATCTCTTCATTTACCCTAATCCTCAATTTGCAAAGAGTTTCAAGCTGAGAAACACAGAATATGCTGGAGAATAGCTTCAGAACTCACTTTACAGTGAATGGAAAAATGGACTGAAAAGTAAAAAGGACAGGGATAAAGGACCATAGCATGCCTAGACAGGAACATAAAAGAAAAGGAAATAATGGGCCTTAGGAATGAATCCCTCGGTCACAGAGGATCAGAAGTTGAACATAAGTCAATAGCAGGCTGTTGCAGAAAAGGCTGCCACTGCAGTGAGCCGTATTCTAAGTAAACCTTCTATGCTACTCAGCACGGCATTTCCTCCCCTGGAGTACTGTACTTCAGCTGGGCAACACCATTCAGAGAATGAGCACTCGACTTTAGAGGTATGCAGCATGGTTCTGGAAGGCAGGGGAATGATTTGCCCTCCTTATTCAGGGCGAAGAAAATGCACAGCAAAGAGCTGAAGTTACAACAGAAAAGACTGAAATTGTAACTGAAGAAGCACTTCAACACCAAGGACATAAAAGCAATCTGCTACCTGAAAAGCTTGAGGGTTGCCACTACTGTCGAAGCCTTTCCTAACAGATAGAACAAGCATCCTATCAGCAATGACACTGGTATAGCTGATCCAGCTAGGAGGACACATGGAGGCACTAGGTCCCTGCTAGTGACGTCATACTAGAGTTCATATTTCAGTTTGAAGAAACAACCTAAAGCAACCTAAAAGTCTTGTTGAAAATTTTGCATTTGCTTAACTAACAATTTATAGTCACCATTTGAGGCCACAGACAGCTAGCCTAGTTTACCGTCTGAAAAGTAATGGCTTGAAATCTTATAACCAGTTACAACAACAGAAATTCAGAATGACCTTACACCCTTACACCTTGAAGCAAGATGTTTACCTTTTTTTAACAAAACAAAAAACTTTGTTGTAAATAGAAACTGTTGGAGCAAAAGTACAAAAAAATGATCTTTCTATAAGTCATTTTTCCCAAGAAAGTGTAGGGGTTTCATCTCTTCTCCCCAGCTTAATTCAAATTTCTGCACTTAAAGTTGAGATCGTCATGTTTTGAAGCAGAAAGAATGGCATTTCAAGGGGTTTAGAACACTTAAAAAACAAATCCATAAATAGACAGATTTTCATAGATCATAAACCCCACGCAGTTTCAGATGTCCTTTCTTTTTCTTGAGCTAACAAAACCAGGTTCTCATAGACTTAATATCTTACCAAGATGCAGCTCAGCAAGCATACCCATTCTTGCTCCCATTCTCCAAAATGAAAGCTATCTTTTGTTTTTGCTTGCTAATCCATAGAAGCCTTTAAAATGGCACAAATAGAGATGGCAGCATTTTGTTCTCTAAATCAATTTTATCCTCAGCCACCAACTAGATGTTCCAGCACACAGAAAGATCAGTCCTTCCCTTCTAATTCAAAAATCCATACTACCATTGCCCTTGCAAACTGCTAAACAAGCAGTATCGGCAATGCACTTGTGTTCTGTAATATATTTACTGCAAATCCCAACGGCTTGCCTCCTAATGCAGTTTTCTATTGTGTCTGCTCTTGTCAATACGGTGACTGGTCACCTTACAAGTAAGTTGCTTTGACCAACTGTTTATACAAATATCAAAAAGCTTCAAGACAAAGAAATAAAGACCAAACAGAAAAACGAGGACATCCATGTTGCTGAGGGATGGGGACAAAAAAAAAAAATAAATCCAAAAACCCAAACAAACTAAGAAGTCTTAAACCAAAACACAAATTAGCCCAAGTTTTCTGTTTTGTTATCACATAGCCAAAAAGTTAGCTCTTCAGATCTTGTAAGAAGTACAGAATACTTTCAGACAGGCAGCCCTGACACAAAGCTTACCTAACACTCCTCAAAGAACTTTAATCTGTAATTTAATCATCAATGCTAATTTGTTCACAAAGAGCAAATGTTCTGAAGAACATAAAGAAAAGGTGGGAGCGACTTAGCCAATCCCCAATTAGTGACTACACTCTTTCCAATACACTCTGCAATTTCTCATTAGACACAGAATATTATCATTATAAAAAAGTTCAGGGACACTCACCAAACACTAATTTCCTGAACTGATTTCACCAAACTAGAAAGTGTATTTTATAAGTAAGCTTGCTAACAACCGATATAAGACTCAGCACTCAAAACAAAAGAAACCTGAACAGCCCACCTTGACGCTGTCAAGATTCATGTAAACCTATGGAAACAATATTAAAATCTCTAACTTGAAAACATAATCACAATACTTTCAAGTGAAACTGGAATCAAAAGAAGGCTTATAGCATCCTTTCACAGGGTCGTAGTATTTTAAATTTTTGTTTTGTTGGAGGCTTCTTTCTTAAAAGAGACAACCTCAGGAAATAACTGATTTTTAAGTCTAACTGATTTAACTAGAGTTCAGTTAAGATTAAACTCAATTTCAGCAAGCTCTAATCCACTTCAATCACCTCCAGCACTATGGCAGAAACAGTTCACTGGTGGAGTTTCATAGGGGCCTTTGCTGCAATCTGTTTTACTAATGTGATCAGCAGCACAGTCTGGGAAAGAGAGCAAGTGGCGAGTAAGAAAACTTGATCCATAAAAGAATTAGAAAGAAAGTAAATGCAAAGGCTGCAAGGAAATAGAAATACATTTTATCCATAAGAAAGTAAAAGAAACAGCTAAAGAATTGCAAAGAGATCTTACAGGGGTAAATGGGCAATGAAACAATTGTACATAAACAAAATTTACACACACTAGGAGCAGATGTCTCTAACCACGTAAAATGATGGTTCCTGAACTTAAAATTATCATTCATGAATAAGAACTCAAATGTGAAAGGTGTCTCCAGTAGTTCAGCATTTCATGGCATTGCAGTCAAAATGAAAAACTTGGAAATTTTACTGAAGAAATAAAAATTGAGAAGACAAACAAAAACATCCAGAAAAGAGAAAAAGGGGGTAATAAAATCTCTGGTTCACCAGCATCCTGAGAATTGCATACAGTTCTAGTTTCCTTATTTGAAAGCATAAGTTAAAAATTAAAAAAAGATTGAGTGAAAAGCAAGAGAAGTGATCAAAGAAAGATACACAACTGTTTAAACTGGGACTGCCCAATCTGAAAAAGAGTCAACACAGATGCAAGAGATATAACATTTTGACTCCATTGAAAATGCAGCTAGGTATCAACAGCTTCTGTTCTGAGAAGCAGTGGCCATCAAATAAAGACAGTGGAAACCAGGTTCAAAGCAAACAAAGGTGGGAGATTGTCCTAAATCAGGAACAACTTTCTCCCCACAACAGCACAGCAACAGCAGAAACACACTAGAAAGCAGTTTTGCAGAGGAGGGCTCCGGAGAACAAGCTGAATATGTATCAGCCCCACACTAATGTGCTGATGAAGGCTACACTCCATGTGAGGACACAGGAGAATGACTGTAACCACTGGCTGTTTGAAATTATTCCCCTTTCTCTTCCCCATGTTTGGCAAGAAGTTGCTAAACTGGAGCAAGTCTCTAAGTGTCACCAGTAAGATGATCAGGCAATCAGAGCACACACCATACCAGGGAGAAAATAGCTTGATCAGCTTCAAGAAAAAGGGGACTAATGGGAGACCACACCTCATTGCTAACAAAGAAGTGATTATGGAGAGGACTATGTCAGCTCCTTCTCAGAGGTGCACAATAGAAGAAAAAAAGGCACACAATGGTTACCTTCAGTTGGTGAAGGATAAAATTCTTCACAATAAGGGCAGGTCAAACACTAGAAAGTGTTGCCCCGACATGTCACGCAATATTACCTCCAAAAAACTGCTTTAAGTAGAAAGTTGATACTTACAAGAACACAGGTTGAAAATTCAGTTTGACTATGGGACCAACTTGCAAGAACTTTAAATCCATAGCCTCCAAGTAATCATAAGGACTTATCTGTTAAACTAGCCGTTTTGACAATTAAATGCTGATAAAATTATGAATTTTCTCTGCCTTTGTTTTTATCTGTTCTGAGAGGAACTATGTAAGCAACTATTGTTCAAATACCTACACTTAAGAATCCAACTAAAACTTGTGATGCAGAAAGTGACAATAGTAGTGTTCGACATCATTGCCATTAGATATCCCTAATTCTCAGTCCACGTGGAAAAGTAATTTCATTAGTTCCATTCAAAGCGGTTATCATTTTAAAGTAGGTACTATGCAGTCTTCTGATAAGTGCCAGTTGATCCAAAATTGGTTTTAAAGGCTTTTACTGTATGCCAGTGCACTATCAAGCCTAAAGGATTGTAATTTTCCATTTTGCACAGGAGACAGTGCAATTTTTGCCCTTTGCTGCAAACACTTAAGTAGAGAGGGATAAAAGGCAATTCAAATGCTCAGCTTGATTTGGTATAACGACCAGCAGAAGGAGGAAAACCATTAAGCTTTCCCCATAGAATCTGTTGTGACAAAAGGATACTGTGCATTCACAAAGCATCTCCCCTCTCACTCTTCCACCTACCCCAAAAGCTACCAGGACTTTTTTTCTCCTTCCCTCCAACTGAACATATACACAAAGTATATCAAGAGATGTGGCAATGCAAGCTCCAGCAATGCAAGGGATGTTTAACAACGTAGCTGGTAGGAATGGTTCCTCACTCGGGCTCCGTGAGGAACTTGAAATCTGGCAGACTAAGTCTAATATGAGAGATGATCAGGCACTATTTAACATATGTACAGTGTTTACACTGTGACACACTTTTGAATTAAGTTCTATATGGAGCTGACATAATAGATGGTATCTGACAACATGGTTATTTGAAAGCCACATGGAGATATACTTTACAGTGCCCTGAATCTGTCAGATAACTCCTTCACAATAATGTTGGCCTCGAGCTTGAAACATGGTTCAAAAGTCACAAAAGTTGACGTAATTACTCTAGTCTTTTCTTTCAAACTGGCAAGTCTATTTGTGGTTGAAATGGCTAGGCTGCTGACACAATTGTATTCATTTAGAAACCAAATATTTGTAGAATAAGTACAATTTTTTTCAGAGAAAAATACTGTCACAATCAATCCTACCATTTTCTCTTTTAAAGAAAAACAATTTTTGCATGTCTTTTGTGGCTGTGCCAGCTGTAAAATGCTCTTGAAATATTCACTGCACACCACCAAAACCTTAAGGACTTTTTCATTCCAATAATTAAAATGTAGGAAAAAAGAAGAAAATTAATTTATCTTTAAATCCCTTTCAACAGCAAAGCCATCCTACTCAAGAGCTGTAGAGAGCTAACTAAGCTCCTTAATTCCCTCTTGTTTAACCCTCTCCTGAAGACTGATGTTCTAATGAGATATCATTAGAAGACTTTGTCCTTTGCCATGAAGTATTAGAAATGATTCCACAGAACAGTCCAGGATAAAAAGGACATGTAACTCCCGTACAACTGGTTAACACAATGCAGCTTTGGAGCTTGTATACTTTTCTACAACAGGCAAGCTACTGAATGACAGGTCTGTCTCCAGGCAGGTCACAGAGATCAAAAAAGACCCACCCAAGGAGAAGGAAACCTTGCCATAACTGTAGGGATAGCAGAACTATACCAGACACTGTAGTAGTTTATAAGTCTAGCACTTGGTTCAGCACTGATGAATTTTTCTTTTTTTCCTGTGGCTGCCTGCCAATGAGCAAAAGATAATCTTGCACCTAACCAATCTAGACATTAAATGCACAGGAAACCTTATTTTCTGACTTATGACAGAAGATGACAAGCAGAGCTGGCAAAAATAAAGATGCAGTGCCCTAGGAGCCAAAGGCAGCAACTCTAAGTACAGCAGGATTTTTAACACCCAACCAACTCTTCATCTTGGCACTAGCAGTTGATTCATCTGCCTTGCCAGCCACAGATGTCACACTGGGGAAAATCTCACTTGGACAGTGTAACACAGAAAAGAAACTGAAGACCACACAATGTTCTTATTCATTCTGTTTTGACACATATGAAAACAACATCTAAATCAACCCACATCTACCTAAACAAATCCTCAGGTGGTTGTTTCTGTTTCAGGAATGCAAAACTTGGTCAGCAACTATTCACCTCAAAATAGTTTCTAAGAATACGGTATAAGTGTTTACATAAAACATGCTCTTAAGAAAAAATATTTGGAATCCTTAAGTTAGAGAAATTTAAAAACCTACAAAAAAAAAACCAAGGAAACAAACAAAACCAAATCTAAACCAGACACAAATGTGTCATAAAGATTATTTCCTGACTGCTATTCAGCCAGCAGGTTGAAATGCAGTAGCACCTTGATTTAAGCGTACATCATGCAGTTAAACACAGAAACACAAAGGGCCAAAGCTAGATTTGTGAGGGAAGCCTAATCATGGCCATTTCTGGCCATGGACTTAAATGCAACACATTCAAGTGAAAAGCTCTGCTAGTACACCTGTTTGTGTATGCAAAGTTCACTTCAGTTAAGTCCGTTTACAACAACATTCAAGTCTTGACTATCTTTATTTCAGTTAAATTATAACAGATTACTAAATTAACTGAAGACAGAACTGCTGACACAAATCCATCAGTACAAGACCTCAAACTCATTTAAATGCAGGCTAACTGCAAGTACTTCATTTTATCTAAGTGACTGTACCTTAACAGTGATGTACACACCACACTGCATAAATAAGCTTTGCTGCAGTGTAATTTTGTTTTTCTAACAGCAGCCCAAGCAGCCTGAAGAGTTTCACACAGAGCAAGTACAGCATCCAAATAGGAGGAAGACCTTAAAAATATTAAAGCATGTTCACTGGAAAGTTTCCCCATCACTGCATTTTCCAGTAACAAAGATGTTGTCAGAAATGACAATTTTTCATGTCCCCTGATGATGCCTTGCTAGCATTTGGTTATAAGCCATAAAGCAGGAATAATTTCAGCCTGTCAGGAGTCTAGCTAATGCCCAGTTTCCCCCTAGAGAGAATTCCTGTCAAACGTAATGAGAGCTCCAAAGGCCCTTTCTACAACATAATGAGCACTTAGGCCATGCTGGTGATCAGCCAGCAAAAAGCATCAGTTTGAGCCTGGCTACACCCTTGGGGGTAGACGTCACCAGTTAATAAGAATTATGATTACTATCTGTCAAAAGCCTCCTCAGAACTTATTGTCAGCAGTAGAAATTCAGAAGAATGTCATTGTTAGGCTTTTTTTTTTTTTCATGCTTCCTGTAATCTAAGGCCACCTATATACTGAACTGCAACACCATTTGGCATCCTCACTGCAGGCATCTGAATCAATAGCCTTGAACACGAAGGTGCTACTTTTACCAGAAATTAGAATCACTTAATATGTAAAAGCATAGTATCTGAGACTCACATCCAGAGAAATGTATTTATACCTTCAAAAGCCTATTCTTTTCTTAACAGCACACACAGTGCACTACTCTCCCCAACTACAGCTAACAGATATAATGCTCTGTCATAAATCTTAAAGGCTTCCCAAGTATCACTGCCTACTGGGTACATAATTCTAATTGCCATATGTACAGAACATTAAACCTCTATACATATGTTAAGGTCAAAGTGGAAAGCTTAGTTCTCACCCACTTTAATCCTGTGGGTTTAATTGATTTTACCTAAAGTTAATTCCTAGTACACTTACTGAAATCACACATTCTCTTCAAAGACCTCCTGAAAATAACATCCATTTTGTAGCAAATGAGCTTCCTATATAGATACTGGCTTCATCAAAGGCTACAGTATGCCAAGAAGTTGTTGAAAAGAAAAAAATGCAAGGGAAAAAAATATCTCAAAATCACAAAGCTATGAAAAGTCACCTCACAGAAAAACTGACATTCTTCTAAAACACAAGCCACAAAAAAATTAGTTAAGCTACAGTACAGAACCAAGCCAAATATTAAGCTTGCTGTTCTATCTGGTTATTTGGTGTATTATATAAAAAAATAAATTTAAAAAAAACCTGTCATAATATGACTCCTTTTAATGGCACTTTGAATTGAAACAAACATACCTCCAAAACCCTAAAGAATACCTACCCAGATTTGCAGATAGAAAGTTATCACCAAATTACAATGCCACCTTACCATGTATGATATTTTTAGGGGAAAACAAAACAAACAACAAAAAAAAATTCAAAGGATTCAGAGTTACAAAAGCAAAATTCAACTCCGTAATTCACTTGCTTAATGAATGTCTTTGAATATACTGAAGATCTGAAGCCTGAACTAATCAATTTCTTCACTGTGCCCTACCCGGTCAGCCATGCTCTTTAATTTAATGAAACAAGAGTTTTAGATGAAATAGCACATACACATCAAGAAAGAATTGTATTGTTGCACTTTGAAATGTGTCCAACTGTGCAACTTCATCTAATGATAATTTTTTTAAGAGGCCATCGATTTCTGAAAGACTTATTGTACTAGCATCTTGATGAAAAAGTGAATGTCAGCATATCTACAGAATACTTACACCCTGCCATTAATGCTTTATTTGGCAGACAATGACTACTCAATTGAGGGTCCTCTGGGCTGTGCAATCATTTAGCTTTTCTTCTCTCATGAGGTCCTTAGTGTCTTGTTCCAGTTCAATACGCTTTTTATTCACCATTACAGTGGCCATAAGTGTGAATTTTATGGGAACTTGCAAACTCATAGTCATAACTAGAGCTTTCCAAGTCACTAATCTCTTCATACCTTTATAAGGCGGGGATTTGAGTAACTATGACTACCTATGCTACACAGGCATAGGATCAGTTCTACATGTCAGAGCCCCTACCAGTACCAAAACAAAACAAAGAAAACCTCAATGCAAAAATCCCCAGACTTGTAAAGTACTGAACTGCATTTTTACAACCACAGATAACAAGATCTTTCCTATTTATGCCACAGTCTTTCAGGACCAACACCAAAAAAGGCATTGCTGCTTAACCTAATCTACACCTCATCCGACAGGAGGTAGGCAAAGGTCTACTAATCAGGCTACAAATCAGGCTATTGATTCAGACACGATACAGTCATCCAAGCATAAACAGCACAGCTACATTTAAATGCACCAGACAGACTGCAGATTTTGTGGCATAGAAAACAAAATGTCTTACCTGTTTGTGCATTTCAATGTTTAATCCATACGACATTTCATAGTACTGCAAATAAATGAGCATACATTATTTTCTTATGCTGACTGACACTGTATTAGAAGATATTTACTGAAATAAAGATAAAAACAAATATACTTACCATCACATAATGCCTCTGCATTTCTGTCTTTTCGCTTGCCAGTTTCTCACATTCCAATTTAAGGCTACAAAATAGATCATGCTTTAATGTAACATCATTTTTTTTGGCATCTACCCTCCCTATTTGTATTTTAACAGAAGCTGCCAATTTAAAAAAAAAAAAACTCATAAACTAACTTGCAATATAGAAATACTTAATTCATACTTGAAATAAAAAGACCAAAGAAGAAATTTACAGAATGTTTCATGGGTGCTGTATGAGGCCTGAACTATCTACAGAACCTAAACATACCCAATCTTCATACTTTGACAAAGAGCTGTTATTAAGTGCTACAACTTACAAGTTACAATAGGATCTGAATTTTCCTGAAGTACTTCTCAGGAGCAAAAAAAAAGGTAAAATAGAGGCATTTCTTTCTACACAGCATTTAATAAATGACTGCCAAGTAGTATCACTCACTTTTACAGTTACCACTTGAGTATAATTCTTACCTTAAACACATTCTAGCAAATGTTACCTTGCCCAGTGCTTGAAAACTGCTAATTCTGACTATCATTTACTGGCAAGTTTCTTTTCCATTTTTTTTTTCATAAACAAAAATAAATTGCATTTGGCACTTGCACAAACTTGCATCACAAGCAGTGACATAATTCTGACTACTTACACTAAGAGCCTCAATGTTCCCTTTGTTTTCTATCAAACTTGTTTTGTTTTAATGATACTTTTGAGCATCCTATGGAACTGCAAGCAGTATTTTTCACTTACAACTACAAAACCGGATGTTTAGAGTTTACATTTTATTTCTTAAGCAATAAATAGCTTAAGCAAACTAATGATTTTTGGTAAGACTACAATATCATAGGGAAAGGAAGAGGAAGCATAATTAAAACCAAGCGATTTCTGACTGGGAAACCTGTATAGCTTTTACTTCTCTCCAAATATTCCAGGCGCACATAAGTACAAAATCAAGGATGACTGATGCTCCTTAATATCAGATGTCCAGGGTCAGAAAGAACCTGTACCCTAAACCTCTCAAATGACCTCAGCAGCAAGCACACACCCACAAAAAACTTCCGAAGGGCAGAGCAGAAACGAGAAGCACATCCCACAACGTCCATGGATTCTGGTAAACTTTGTGTTACTACTTTTAAGTACCTGTGTGTTTTAGCCGTCCTCCCTGGCTCTTAACCAGAGGACGCTGCAGTGTTATTAACTTTTGCATTAACACCACACGCAAATGAGCAAACATGAGAGGCAGCTGTAATGCGCTGTGCCACAGAATTGGCGCGGGTCTTCTCGTGACATACTGAAATGACCCCTCCACACACGGGCTCCCAAGACACGCTGTGTTTTTTTAAAATGCACAGAGGTGCCGAACGCTCCAGCTTCCACAGTTCAGCTTTCGCAGCTCCCCGCGCCCGGCCGGGGACCGGGCGGTAGTCCCTGGTCCCGGGGCGGCCCGCCGGTGCTCACCTGTGGTACTGAGCCTGGAGGAACTGGAACTCTTCTTTGATGCGGTCCAGCGACTCCGGGATGGTGAATTTGAAAGGCTGGCCCGCAGCCTGGTGCGGAGTCTGGCGCCGTGGCCGCACGGGAGAAAGATGCACGTTCAGACACTGCGCGGCCGCCCCGCAGGGAGAAGGAGGCGACGCGGCCCATCGCGGCCGGGCCGGAGGGAGGGA
>VYXD01008091.1:784482-802604 GCA_013397195.1 Hylia prasina | reverse complement strand
AGAAGTACCAGCCATTTCCTACAGCCTTGACCTGAAACTGCTCCATAGGCTGGCTTGCAACCTACAGCTGAACAACCCTTTGACTACCAGCTCCCAACAGGACTCCTGGGATCCTAGGCTGTGGGACAAGAAGACAGCTCATTTTTTATCCAGAGTGTATCTACACCACCACAGCCCAGGGCGTGCTGAGCCTTGACTCTGGAGTAAGACAAGCACTGAACCCTGTCCTGGCCAGGCTGCTGCTCCCCAAGCTGGCTGGGGAAGAGTCAGGTGAGACAAGCCCTGCCCAGGCCACCCACGGCAGAATGTGACCCTGGGACACACCACCATGGAAGATCCCACAAGGCTGGTTTCACTCCCTGGAGCAATGATCTTTGAGCCCCTCTTCCTTCTTCATCTCAGCCCTTCACATGCTGGTGACTGGAGCAGAGGCACAGGCAGAAGTCCTGCCTGCCATCATAGTCTTGGAATGCCTCAGTACAGAGAAGGAAGCAAACACCAGCTAAAGAGAGAAATGGATTTCAGGCACAATTTCATTGTGGAGATGAAGAGCTAAGAGCAAATCAAGGAGCTGCTGTGCGAGACGTTACCACGCAACAGCAGTTTACCTGCTCTTGGTCCCCCACTGACAGAGTGAAGAGAATTACTCTTCTGCCACAAGCTAAAGATATCACACTGAGACCTACTGGAGTTCACCTTCTTGAGGAGAAGAGGGGTTTCAGTAGCCTCTCCTAGAATAAATTGTCAGGTAAAGCGACAGACCTGAAACGGCAGCTTGTAGAATTCAGACACAATTCTGATTGAAAGGAGATGTGTTTCAAAGAGTGAAGGCAATTAACCATTTGACCCAGCCACCAAGAAAAGATGTGCATCTCTTGAGAGTCTTCAAGTGGAGATTTTTTCTGGTGGTGAGCAGTGGACAAACACTGGTTCCCAACATGTCCCCAGTGACCAGTGGGTAACTTTCATAGTCCCCACCAGGCCAATATTTAATCGAGAGGGTCCCTTTGTCTCTTACACAAAATAAAGAGGTGACACGAGTCCAGGAAGGCCAGTTTGTGCCTTGACCAGCTGGTGGAAACACAGAATGACAGAATAGTTGAGGTTGTAGGGAACTTATGGAGGTCACTCCTTGTTCAGGACAAAGCCAGCTTACATCAGGCTGCTAAGAGCATTTTTCCTAGCAGAATTTTTAACATTTCCAAGGACTGAAATTCATCCCTCTGTCATTGTTTGATCATTCTCACAGTGCAAAAAATTCCTCTAAGACCAAACCAGGCTTTTCTTCACTGGAAAATGAAGAGTTTTCTTCATTTCTTCATTCTTTTTGTCCAGAGGAAGCACTTGGAAGCCTGAGCCACACGTTGCTGTTGCTGGAGCTCAGCTCAGCTCCGAGGAGGGTTTGGGCTCTGGCAAGGGGTGACAGAAGGGTCTTGCAGGACCAGGCCAGCTTCCCTCCCGTGCCTCCCTGGGGGCTCCCTGGCCCTTCCTGCTGATCCCAGCAAGCTGTTGTGTGGTCTGTGCGGCGAGGCTGCAGCCTGCCAACACTTTGCTCTTTTCAGCTGGTTTAATTATTCTCTCATAATAACTCTTCCCCTTCCCTCTATGAAGAACAGATGATCGACACGGACTGCATGGCGTTTCAAAGGCTGCTGTGCACGTCGAGGGAGCTCTTTCCAGCCACCTAACCCCACCTCCCCCCTGATCTGTGGGGGCTGAGCTTGCTCCACTGCCTCCAGAGTCCTGATTCCAACAATGGCAGTGCTGCCAATACCGACACTGAGCTAAATGCTTTCCATGTTGGGGCACAAGTAACAATAGTCAATATTTTGGTGAGGCTGAATTACAGGCAGCAGTTGCAACAGCTGCCTTCAGTTTTGGCTCCAACACCCCGCTCCCCAGTGAGGTACAACACACCATTTGATGAATTCCACACTCTGTTCTTCAGTTACAGTTTATTAAAAGATGGATTAAAACATTGGCACAACAGTGGCCACAGGAATATTTTTCCAGCAACATCATCCCAGAAGGCTTTGGAGACGCAGAATTGTGTCTAAATTGGGACACCATTCATACATGGTTTGAACTGGTGTTCAGGAAGACAATGCTCACTGTTAAAGGAGTATTTTGTTACAAAAGAAAATAAATCTCTGTCCTCTATAGACTCAATATTGACATACACCATTACAGATACGGTAAAATCTGAGAAGCACCTTTTGAGCTTTGAAATCAGAGAATGGAGGCCAGTAAGACTGGGAAAACAACAGCTGGTAGACATCATGTGTGAGCAGCAAGATCTGCAAGGAGTTCAACAAGTTACTCTTCCTATTGTGCTGCCTGCATGCAGAATTAAGGGAAGTGGTGCAGGCATTGAGTGGCCCTTCCAGAAGACACACATTACCTGTCCCACACATATGAATCCTGGATCCTGTTTTATATCCCTCTTGCTCATGGCTTTTACAGAAAAAGTGGGACTTGGTGAATATGATCCTGGCTTTAACATCATGGAAAAATCATCACGAGCACCAGAGTGAGTTCCACTCAGTGTCATGACCAGTTATAACTGAGGAGGAGACAGGAAAATGGTGGGAGCTGAACACAACAGAAGCCAAGAGGCAGCAACAAACTCTCATTTTGAGCTGAAATTCTCCTTGTTCACCCCCTCACTTTTCCTGCTGAGCATGCAAAATGGTTCAGGAGATCTCAGCCAAACCATTTGGTGCGACTGAAGACACGGCACAGAGACTGAGCTTTCAGAGCTGTGGGTTTGATCTCTGGTGCACTGGGGAAACCCAAGTTCAGCTGTTTACTCGTGTGCCAAGCCAATAATCTGGACACTATCAAAGATGTGAGAGCACTTTCTCTCCTTCATCTCAACATTTACCAGCAGCTGAGGTGCTCCATCCTTTGGACCACCTCACAGTAGGGATGGGAAGAGCGTTCCTGCACACAGCACTAGCTACCCTGGGCATCAGCTTTCACTTTTTATAAGGCAGCTGCATCTCTCCAGTGCCATTCACCCAGAGACAGAGACTGAAGGGTTAAACACTAATCTAAATACATGCCAGATTTCAAATTAACTAGCCAGTGTGAAAAGGAACTTGAGCTTTCACATGGATTTAAAATACTCCCTGTGCAGCTCATCCACCGACGTGGCCACAGGACTGTGTGGAGCCACTGAAACGTGCTGGCCATTGTCCTGTGGCCAGACTCCCTGGAGGACGTTTGCTGTTCTCTTTTTTTTCCTTGGTACAACTCCCAGCTTCACCCTGAGAAGAAGAAAAAGTGTATAAAACAGAACATTTCACGGAATTGTGCTGCAGTGTTTCAAAGCTGGCAGGCAGCAGGCATGTAGCTGGCCACAGAGGCTGTGGGCATTAATGAGGTGACAGTGGCAGTGAGAGGGTTTGCAAAACACTGGACTCCAGGGTTGAGCAGAGGAAGGGCACCTCTGGCAGACTTCTTTTAGATGGTTTAGGGGGGGCTTAGAAGTTTATTCACAATTCCCTGAGGGAGAGACTTCATCAGCCCATCCCCTCCACCATTGAATGAGGAGTTAAAGCATCAGCCTGTCTCCTCCTGCCCTCCCCACTCGTACTTTCCATTTTCATCAGTGACATACACAGACATGTGCTAGCACCCTGTTCTTTGGGGAGCTGGCCTGGATTTTCCAAAGTCTGTCCTCACACCACAACATGTCACAAACCACTGGCAGATGTGTGGAGGAGTGGGAGGGAAGGGAAAATTATTTTGAATTTCATCTGCCTTTGTGCTTTTGTATTTGCTGTAAGGGTGTGCAAGCTGGGTTCAGTCCCATTGACATGCCACTTAAAATAAGATTAAAAATATTTCATTTATTTTTAACTGCACTTAGTTCCACAAAGGCTCCCAACCCAGTCTAATAGCCCTGCTCCTGTGTTGCTTTGGAAATCAGCTGGGACACAAGGAATCTTTATTCTGAAGCTGTGTTTTGTCCCAAAGCTGGACTGACAAAACATGTTATCTTCAAAGTGAGTAAATATTTTCTTGGAATGGGTACCCCGGGAGCCCTTTCAGCATTCCCTCCCCAAACCAGACAGATGTGCACACAGCTGCTTCAGTAGCTCAGTACCAACCTCCCAAAAAGGCACATTTCTGGGAGCTGCTGAAAGCTGAAGTCACCTTGAATAGAGCCAAGAGATAAGGGAGCAGCACTAACATCCAGGAGACTGATCCCATCCTAAACAAGCCAGCCACGCATCAGAACTATCCCAGCTCCTGCCAAAAGCTCTGTTTGATGAAACCAAAGTCTTGCTCCCTTCCCTGGGAGCAGCATGAGGGCACAGACATCCCTCCCACCTGGAACTGCTCCTCTTCCCTACAGATGCACCCAGCCCAGACTTCCAGATGTGTCAAGCAGAGCTTGATCATATGGACTTCCTGTGATGGGAACAAGGGCTTTTCATTACTGTGTGAGGAGAGAAGTAATTTGCTTTGCATGCAGCTCCAGCTCCATCAGGCCACACATGCAGAAGCTTGGGGTTTACATTAGCATAACTCCACTGGATTTTGCCAGACCAAAACAGATGTCCCCCGTGTCTGTGGCAGGTTGAGTGCAAGTCAAGCCCCCAGAATAGCACAGATCTTTAGCAGTCGGAAGGACAAACAATTCTTCCAGTCCATTTACCATATGTTCTATTTTGGTGTGTAGCATCCTTCAGTAGAGGGGGAAAAAAAAAGTTATATGCTGACATAGGCATTCATTATAAATATTTCAAGTCTGTCAGTCAATTCCCTTTCATCTCACCACTTAAGGGAGCCTTCATCTGTACAGGGGACCTCACTCAGAGCCTGATGTGGGACTGTCAGTGAGAAAACACCTGCAAGTGTCCACACCTTGAGAGTGCAATCTCTTCCTGGGGACTGGAGCATTTGCCATGTAAAGCTGCAACTGTTGAGAACCAACACAGTCTTTCCAAAGAGAAGGAATCTCCAATAAAAAAGAGTTCCAACCCAGAATATGCAAGGTGGTATTTTGTCCTGGATGGTGTTGCATTGTCTGCACATTCCTCATGCCACAGCTGTAAATAGTTGCCCAGAGAAGTTGTGGATGGAAGTGTTCAAGGACAGGACAGGACTTGGAGCAACCTGCTCTTGTGGAAGGTGGCCCTACACGTGGCAAGGGGGCTGGAACCAGCTGATCTTTGATGCCCTTTGCACCCCAAGCCATTCTATCAATCTGTGATAGCACAGGACACCAGACACCCATCCCACCACAGTGTTCTGTGGCCCCTACACAGGCACAGTGACATTTCTCTAGGTTGAAGGTTTTAGAGGGGTGTTTCTCCATTTCAGTTCCCCCTAAATTATCCTCATGGGAGACCTGACCTCTGCAGGAATTTGCTTTCATATCAGAAAGCCCATTAAGACATTCCAGCCTTCCAAAAGCCATCTCTGCATCTGCAGCTCACAGCGCTGACTGCACCGCCAAGCAATGCAGCAGGAAAATGAAACCCTGACACTCACATCAAGGAAAGGTGAAGTCCCCAGACACACAGACATCCCAAATCAATAGCAGCAGGCCCATTTTATGCACAGAAGATTTCCTCTAGGGAGGCAACGAGTGAAAGATGGACATTTTCATTTTGCAGGTCTATTCATCCCCTGCCTTAAGCCTCAGCTTCACAAATCCTTGCACAGCAGTGGAGCAGAGCCCAGAAGCATCCCTTGAGCTGGAAGCAATAACAGGAATGATGCATCCCTTTACATTGACCTAAATCTCAGATCCTCATAGCTTGTGCTTGCTGCACACCAGGGGAAGGTGCATGGGAAGCTGCCACAGCTTGGCTATGGCTCAGGAAACTCCATTTTTTCCACATGGGCCATTCACAAGCACAGTTTTCAAACTCACTCACTTTGCTCTTCAAAGTCAAAGGAATCAGCCATGATCCAGCAGGTGCTGTCACCAGTGTCCTGCCTCCTACTGAAACAGCTGGTGCAGAGAACAGCTTAGAAATTTAAGATTAGTTGGATAATGAATGATTAATAAATAGCTCACCTAATAAAGAAGATTATTCTTCACTTGCAGCTGTTATCTGACCTCCCAAAAAGCTCAGTGATTTATAGCTTGTGTACCACTAAGTCAAACAAGTCCTTTCTCTCACATTTTACTGTTTCTATTTTAACCCCTCTCAGCATTGCCCTCCGTGCTAGTGCTTGGCACTCTGGGCAGATATTCCCTTGCACCTGATGCCAAGCTCACTGAGGCAGGACACATCTCTGTGTGAGGCCAGGAGAGGTGCACACCACACAGCAGAAATGTCACCATGAACAATCTACAAAAAAACTCCCACGAGTTTTTCTCTCTCCCACCATTCTCCTGACCCCACCAGAGCTCTCTCCCACTTTCTAGGAGCAGGAAAACCTCATTCTCCAGCAGGCATTTCCCTGGCATTGCCAACTGTGACTTTCTCCATCAGTGTTTCTGACCACTCACAGTCCCAGATCTGTAAGACTAAAACCATCATTCCAAGTGACACCCTGGGCTCTCTGCTGCAGACTGCAGCCCCCTGCACTGCCAAGGACTGGGACCAGCTCAAAATCTGCTGATCACATCCCAAACCAAACACCACAAGAGGCCAGAGACCCCCTCACTCCTCCGAGCCCTCTGCCTGTCTCAGGAGCAGCAACCATCATCCCAGGAGAAGAGCTTCTTCTCATTTGGGGGTGTTGTGCCTTCCCTCAAAAGGGGTTTTCTCACCAAACAGGAGGTGGCACACAAAACTGGGTAATGTTGAACTTTTCTTTCTCTGGCAATGGGAGAGCATGTAAGTGAGAACTGAGCCTTCCCCAGCACACAGGGCAATGAGGGACCCGGGCTGTAACGAGCATCTTCCAGTGAGATAAGGTAAATCCATGCCACAGTCCTCCAACTGAATAGCTGTAAATACAATCAGGCTGGATTTGAGCCAAGGCCCTGTTCAGCTGACAACAATTTACAATTAGGCATGAGGCATGGTTTTGTTTTAAACTGTGAGATCTCCTCCCCAGGGCTGCAGGGGATTTTCCATCAGTGGCATTATTTAAACCATCGGATGTCATACAAGAGGACAGAAATGACGTGGGATTAGTCAATCCCTTTTTGGCTGTGTAAACCACCACCTCACATACTAAAGGCTCATGCAAAGGAACTCTCATGGTTTAAGAGCAGAACCTTGTTTTCTGAGAGTGCCTTTTTTGTCCACATAACTAAACAAGGCAAAAGAGCCTAGACAGCTGTCCAGGGGTGACAGCAAATGGTGTAAATTATTCATCAACCCCTGGCTTGCCAGGAGCTTTTTGCTGTGGCACAGCCACCTCCCAGCACAGTCCTAACACTGCCAAAAGCCATCTCGGCTCACCTTGGCTTTTGGCTCACCTTGGCTTTTGACCTCAGCCTGATGGGATTCTGCAAGTCATGGTGCAGAAAGAAGAGAGCTTTGCACACCCAGAGCAGCAGACCCAGGCTGCTCCAGTGGCCTTTCCTTGAGGGATCTTCTTGTAATGGCAGGAGGAGAAAGGAGCTCCCACCCTTATGGGTGAGGGATGGGGCAGCACTAATAATAGGTCACAGGGATGGAGCCCTACTGTGTCCCACAGCTCCAGATTAGGGTTTATATCAGGAGGACAAGAGGCAGGAACAGGGTAATCCACCTAGCCCTGCTAGATCCAAAGTTTTTGTATTTTCCTCCACTGAGTTACTCATTTTGGCTTGCAATCTCAAGCGAGTCTAATCAAAAAAAAAGGCAAACAAATAATGGCCTGTGTGCTTCTGCAAATCCTACAGCCCCCTCTGGAAACACTCACACAAGTGGTGACCCCAGCCACCAACACCTGCTTTAACCACTGCTCCCCTCAACCATGCACTTCTCCCAGCACTGCTTCACTCCAGAGCCAGGTCCCAGCCAGCAGCCCCTCCATCACCACCACAGGCATTTCAAACTGGGACCAAGGCACACCAGGGAAGGTGTCCTGGAGCCTGAGCACCTTCTCTGCTCTCCTTCCTCAGGGGTCAGCAAGGACCAAAGTGCTGGAGGAGGCAGAGGCCCCAGCTTGGCCCTGGCCCCAGCTGAAGACATGATGTAGTGAGCACATATCTATCTAAAAGAGGTCAGTCAAGTGCCTCCCACTTAATATTTAGAAGCTGTTTCTCTTTTCAGCCCAGGGTCTCTGGGGTGCTCATGGCTCACAGCACAGCAGACCACATTCACATTTTTTAGATGTGTATGAATGTTAAAAATAACCTGCCAGGTTTCTCTCAAACAGAGATGAGATAAGGCTCCTGAATAGCCCATTGCAACTACATATCAACTTGCTGTGATCCTCAGGGAAGAAGGGAAGGGTAGGGGAAAGATGGAAAGGTATTTATAATGGAAAAACTGATGAAATCAGCCATTTCCCTCCTAACCACTTGCTGTATTGCTGCGAGATCTCACAAGCTGAAGAGCTGAGCAACAGGAACACGTCCATAAAAGACTCAAGGAAATTCCCATCACTGCTGAGCAAGGGGAGGCTGCTCAGAACAGGCAGATCATTACCAGGATTTGTATCTCAAGAGATGGGACCGGACTTATAAAAGGAGGGGGAAAGAAGTTCCTGTTGCTTGAAGAGATGCCAGGAAAGGGCATTGCAGTTCTGGTTCTACCTGTCCACAACTGCTCCTGCCAGAACTTTGGAAAGATGAGAGGGTGAATCAGACAGACACAAAACTGTAATGGCAGTCAGAGAAAGACACAGTGGCCTCGAGAAGGCGGTGCCCAGGCTCCCCACTCTGGGTCTGGGTGGCAGCTGGGGCCCCTGGCTTTGCACACACCTGGGGGACAGAGCTACGTGGCAGCCACTCTGCCAGACCCAGCTGCAAGGGTGCTGAACCTGCATTTCTGGGAGCCACATTTTGATGGATCCTCTGGGTAACTGAGGAAGGGAATGGCTGTTGCACCTTCTGCTACAAAGGTATTTCTGGAAGTTGAAGGGGGTCCAGGAACTGGGTTTTCTGGTTAGATTGGGAATTGCTTTTTAGAGGAGTTCAGCTTCTACCATTTCCATACCGCTATTTGTCCAACCAATTTCATTGCCAGCTGGATCAGGCTTTAAGATACTAGGCAAAATCCTGGGTGCATTTCTGCATTGGAAGCCTGACTCTAGGGTGATGTGACAACAGGGAGAAAGTGCAGGGTGATGCCAGAAGGACTCATACAAGAAACAGGGAGAGTGAAGAGGGTGCATTTCTGGGTATTGCCTCATGCTTATATCAGCACAGCCTGCTCCAGACCCTCTTCCTGACCTCACACTCTTCACCCCCTCATGCAAGTCCCACCAGCACATGGCTGGTGGCCCAGGAGCACATCCAGGGACAGGGTGCTCCCAGCAGCAGCAGCAGCAGCTGCCTGTCAGTGTGATGGATCCAGCCAGGCAGCAGCATCGACCGCAGCCAAGTTCAGGCATGCAACAGAAATTCTCAGAGCAGGGGCCAATGTGAGACTGTCCAAGCCTTTCAGGAGGTGGCCTTGGAGAAATAACCCCACAGACCCGCTGGGCTGCAGAGCCATCCACTGCTTGTTTGTTTAATTGGGATGTATTCCTCTGCTGGCCAACAGGAAGTTTAGAGGGTGTTTTCTTTGTATCGGCTGGGAAGATGAGAATTTGTGAAGGATGAAAAAAGAGAAAGGAAGTTTTGTCGTTTGGTTTTCTTAGGGCTTTTTTTCTCCCCCCAGAATTTATTTTTCTTTGATTTTGGTGAGATAAATCTCCCCTCATCCCCCCCACCCCCAGACAGACAGAGCGGGAGCAAAGGACAACAGACATGGGGGAAAAGGAACTCAATCTTGTGACAGGAGAGACAGGGGCAGGTCAGGCCCAGGCTCCCCAGGAAAATAAAAATGCTCACGAGTCCTCTAGACCAGACAGAAGCAATCCTCTCCTCCCCACTGCTGTGTCTGCTCGACAAACCCTGCCCCAAGATGTGACAGCTTGGAGAGATGCCAGTCACTGCCTCATCGGAATTCAGCAGCATCACCACATGTGGGGCATGGAGGCAGCCAGCAGGGAGGAGGCACTGCAGGGTTCTGCCTTACACCTGCCCTCTGCAGCCCCTGCCCATCCCCTCCCTGGCCTGGTCAAGCTGCTGGCACGAGACACAGGCCACAGATGGCCCAGAGGGGCAGGGGGACGTGGGTGACACGTAGTGCTGAGTTTGCAGCCAGCCCTGCCAGCTGCAGCATTCAGGACTTGGGAAAGGAAGAGGATGGATGCAGAGGTCACCTGAACTGTATGAATCTTCCCCACAGCTCTGAGTGCAACAGCTGAAACCCCAGGTTTTTTCTTCCCTTCCCAGGGCTGACTCAGTGTCTGCTCCTATTCCTCACTCCTGCACTGGGTGGGAAACCAGAGCAAGCAGGAGAGAGGAGAGGAAAGATTGCCTGTGCCAAAAATATTTGCATACACAGACACACAGCTGCAGGATCTGGGCAGTTTTAGGCCAGGGGACTCCTCATGGTAAGTCCTACTGATGGAGCCAAGCACTTTTTGCTCTGCTGTCCCTTGTGCAGTGGAGGGAATGCCCGGGACACTTTTCTGTCCCCTCTCTGTTGGTACAGGTGTGAAAGTGGGAATAGAGCTGTAGCTGATTTCTGTGTGGCAGAAAGAGGGACAGCTAGAGCCAGCCATCATCTCTCACTGGCATCTCCAAAGGTGTGCCATCCTCTTTGGCCTCTGGTCTGTCAGAGGCAAAAGGGACAGAGGGGACTTTGTAACTCAGCAGGTTTCTATGGGCTGCTGGTGACCCACAGGACCCTGCACACCTGCAGCACCCAGTTTTCCAGGCATCCTCCTCCCTGTACAAGGGACTGTGGCTTCAAAGTTAGAGAAGGCCAAATGCATCAAGGCATGTGTAACTGGTTAAAATTTCTCCCCATCTTGGTCTCTCTCACTCCTGACTCCTGGATTTCTGACACTGCCTCTTGTACTCACTTCTGTCTTAGGATGGACCAATGTGGGTTCACCATCTGTGGGTGTTAGGCTCTTCATCTCCTTCCCTTTTGTGCTCTCTCCTGCATCTCTTCTTGCCTCTTCAGCTGTCATCTCTATCTCATCTCTCATGTTCTTCAGCCACAATTACTGCCTGTTCTCCACCTTCCACCCTAGATTTGCTCCAGTCCAGCTCCCAGACAAGTTTCCCAGCAGCATCCTCCTCACCACTTTGAAACAGCCAGCTGTGCCCTTCATTTTCAAGCTTTTCTCCCTTTGGCCTTATGCCTTGCATCTCTCCTTTTTTTTCTCCCCCCAACTTCTCAGTCCTCCCCTGGGCTCCCCAGGACTGTGCTGTGAGCAGTGCCAGCTCCCTCCTGAGGCTGCCCCTCACCAAGATGCCCACAAAAAAGGCATGAATAAGGCCAGTCATGTGCTGAGACCTCATTATTTCATTGCACTCCTCACTCTGTCACCATGTGAGGCCTCTTGAGCTGTGATGAGGCTGTTCTGGCACACAAACATCCTTTCTTTTGGAGCAGCCCGTGACGAGGCCTCTTCAGCATGAGGAGAATTGTGTATAAATAGCTCACAATGCACCTCACCCTGTGATCACTGCAGGGACACAATTAATGAACAAGCCTGTGGTACATAAAGGTGCATTCAGACTGAATATCACAAGCATTTATATTAAAAAAAAAAAGGGTTATTCTGTGTTATCTCAGCACCACAGGCTGGTGTGGGATTTGCTTTCTCGGGCTCTTTCCAGCAGTGCTGTCCATGGCCTTCCAAATATCCATCAGCCTGGTATGAAGCCCTAGGTTGCTATTACAAAGGAGAATTTGGATTTTGCAGTAATTTTTATGGATGTAGAGCAATGAAAATTGGTTCAAAGGATCAGATAGGAAGAAAAAGATCAAGATACATCAACTGTTCCTCATCCCAGTGACAGCCCCTGTGGCCTTGTTTTCTCTGCCCTGTGGCCTTCTACAAGAGGAGGCAGAATAGACCCTCTTGCCTAAAACAGCTGCCTGAACCACCATGCACAAGGTTTATCAGTCAGGATCAGTGCAAGCCCAAATTATTGCACACTGAAGAATATTTAACATTTCATTGTAGGGAGAGGGGTCAGCCTCCCATTGCTTGATGAACCCTCAAGTACATCCTGCCAGCAGCTGTAGAACTAATTACAGCCCCACGCCTACCCCATGGGACCTCATTCCTTTTCCCAGAAATGGGGAGAGGTCCCTGCTCATACCAGTCTAGGAATTGGGCTTGGTTTGTTTTTATGTTCTACATATAAAGAAAGAGCTAAGACCTGAGAGTCCATCTGAAAAAAATAAATTGGAAGTACTCAATGTGCATCAACTCCAGTAAAATTTCAGTAAAAGTTTGTTCTGCCTCTTTGTTAGCCTCTTTCCAGCTTTGTTTTTAATGGATTTTCTCCCAGTTTTAAAATCACATTGTCTAGGACAAAATGAAGGAGAAGGGAGCCCCACTTACATGAGTTTAATGCTGCCTCACAAGCATGTCACTTATCAGGTGCTGGAGACACATGCAAGTGGAAGAAACAGGCTCTGGATAAAAACATTTTGAGGCTTGGGGAGGAATATGTGAACCCTTTCTGTGGGATCTGAAACAGATAGCTTAGGATACCAGCAAGTGATGTGGGTGAGGTTCCTTCAGAGGTCTTCACCTTGACAGAGATGTGGCAGGTTTCCACAGAATGATAACTGATGTCCTTTCCCAGCTCCAGGGAGCTCTCAGGGCCCTCAAAGTGCTGTCTCCTGGCTCTGTGCCATGCCATAAACACAGATATCTCTGTTCACATACTCTCCACTGCAAAGTTTCCACCACTCTGCCATGCAAACACCTAAAGAGCAGGCTACATGTGCAGGTCAACATGACAGATGAGAGAAAAATGCAGTGCCCAGATGTGCAAGTCCCCCAATTCCTGTGCTGTGGCTCCCTCACTCTGCTCAAGGGGCTACTGCCCTGAAGGGCAAGGAGAGGCACTAATGGGGACTGCAGGATGGCAGACAAAATACAGCCTCAGACAAAAAATTAATAACTGTCCTTCCTGAGGATGCACCAGGGGCTGCTCCCCTCCTTAGACATCATTTGTGGGCGGCAATCAGGGACTGTGGTTCCTCCCACTGGGACCAGCCCCAGGCCAGGGGGTGCTCCAGGGAGGACTCTCCCCTGCACACCAGCGAGCTCAACACAGTCATTGCCTCCTCAGCACCACCCCCAAAGAGCTCACCATGCATCCTGAAGGGCAAAAGGAGTCCTGAAGGGCAGAGGGAATCTTCTCTGAGCCCCAGTGTGCATCCATGTCTGATGGAGAGCAGGAACCAGTGATCCCAGCACCCAGCAGGGTCCCAGCTCTACTGTTTTCTTCTCTGCTGTGCTCAGTGCAAAGATTAGAGCTCCTGGAATTCCAGGTGGGGATCAGCCAGGTGCTGTTGGATATAACCACTCTTCAATGCCATCTCCCTGACAAACAAGGCTCACTGCCTCAGCACACAGGGTTTAATTTCTATGAGGTGGCTGACTCTGAGCCCACCACACAGCAGGAGTTTCTAATGTTATTGTTCTGCCTCAGAAGCGTGAGATTAAATTTCTGCACCTCTGTTTTCTCTAAATGCCCCTCATGCTCAGAGAGCCTTTTCCCTTATGCATTGTGCACCTTTGCAGCCTGCAGGGGCTTCAGGCAGAGCTTTGCCAAGCCTGGGCTCCAGGAACTGGAAATTGTTTACCAGTGGCCATAATGGTTATTTCACACCCACACCAGATATAAGCCGCTGATAAAATATTCTTTATGCACTACAGAGAGCTTTCTTTGATGGCCCAGCTGTGAGAACACTTGCAAATGTTATATATCATATGCCTATTAGAAATGAGTGCATTTCCTGAATTTTCAAAGAGACGGCTTAACAAAGTGAATGTCTCATGGAGAAATGCCACAATTACTGAACTGTTCTTTAAGATTTTGAGCACATCAGGTTTAAAGCCCAGACACTGTTCATCCAAGCATATGAAGGTGATGGAATCCTGTTCACATCACCCACTCCAAGAGCCTAATGCCAGGATGCCTTTGGATCACCTGGCAGCATCTGACCCTTGCATTTTCTCCTGCTCTCACTGTGAGCCCAGTCCCCTGTGTTTGCCAGGCTTCAAGGCAAAAATAATCAACCATTTCCTTCTTTAGTTGTTCCAGTGGCTGATCACACTAACCATGATAAATGTGCAGCTTAATTCTGGCTTGTGTCTGTCTGTTGCCAGCTACAGGTCCTTGTTCTGTCCTTTCTGTGAGGTACTCAGAGATTTCTCTCCAAGAAATGCTGTAGGGATAATAAGATCACCTCACCATTATCTTTCTGTGAAGAAAACAGAGCTCTCTGAGCCTCATGATTCAATGCATCTTCTCTTAAAAATTCTTTAAGCCACTCCTGTGTCTTCTTTCTCCAGGGACCAATGGCCCAAGCTGACTCTGCAGGGCAGTGAGAAAGGAACTGTGGTTTTTACCCTACAGCCAGTCCAGCCCTTCTGTGCTGCAGTGAAGTGTCTGTCACCATCCCCATGTCCCAGACAAGACCACAGCACCTGCAGGAGGTGATGACCCACTTGGCAGGGGTGACCTCTGCTTCCCTCTGGATCTGGAATGAGGTGCTCCAGTGTTCACTGTGTGAGCAGGCCTGACTTGACAAGCAACCCAGGGCCCTGTTATTAACTGAACTACTTCTTGTCTAGTCTCACATTCCTTTCTAAAGCTAAAAAAGTTGCTTTGAATGTCACAAAAGCAGATGGATTGAGGCATTGGGGTTACAGCTTTAAAGTCATGTCCAGAAGAGGTTCTCATGCCACTTGTTTCTCCCCCCTGTCCCCCAGTCATCAGCTCCCTTTCCCTCACAGATTCATGTTTCCTGCTAGAGGAGAATAAGAGAGAAGTGAAGGAGGGCTGGATGAGAAGTCCTTGGGGTACGCACCATCCATCCATGGGTAGATCTCCTGACACCCAGCTAGTGCTGCTACTGTAGGACATAACATTAAAAAAGCAAAAGTTGTCTCAGAGCCCCTAATTCCTTTGGATCCATGTAGCAAGACAGGAGGTAGGTGATGGCTGGTCAGCCAAGCCTTTGGAATCAGCTCTTGTGGGTGTCTGGGTTTCTGTGGCTCTTTTGGGGTGTTTGGGGCACAATCTCAGGCCATTCCTTTGGGTCCTGTCACTGGTCACCACAGAGAAGAGATCCCTGCCTGCTCCTGCACTTACTGCTGATTTCAACAGGGTCGGCCCTGTCTCTTCTTCTCTGTTATGCAGTTATCAGTCAGAAATGCTCATTAAAGACCCATTACTAATTCCAGGGCACATTTAAGTTGGATATCTGGGTGGCTGGGCACTGGAACAGCTCCCCAGGGCAGTGGTCACAGCACCAGCCTGACAGAGCTCAAGAAGCATTGGGACAATGCTCCCAAACGCGTGGTGTCCATCCCTCCACGATGAGTGTCCTCCTCTCATCCATCCACCTTGGCTGTCCATTCCTCCATCCAGCCACCCAGGACAGGTGCCCATGATGGAGGAGGACGTGTCCACACAGCAGTAGCACAGAAAGGGCTGGGACACCAGGTAGCCACACTCATTTCCAGGGGCTGGTGGGCTGATGTGACCATGGCCACCTCTTCCTGCACCTCCTCTCCTGCCACACTCCTCCGTGCTCACAGGCACGCTCTGTTGGGGATGGAGAGAGTGTCCTTTCAGCCCTTGGGCTTCAGAGTGCAGGGATGTTTTTCTGCAAGGCTGCCACGGGGGTTTTTAAACAGGCTTCCCATTCATACAGAGGTCAATTAACTCAGGCACCTTCGGTGGTATTTCAGAAACCCCCAGGTACTGGAGGGCTTTGAAATGCTGCCTGCAATCACAGAGCTGGGCTCTGTGATCACCTGGACCCACAGAGCAGCACTGAACACCAACCAGCCCCTGGTTCTGACAAACACTCATTTACCTCTACTCTGCATACACCACCACCCTGCAAGAAAGAAGGGCTGGTGTAATTAAGGCCACCTAATCTGGTGGTTTCTGTATTATCTATGCCCAGCAGCTCCAGGCTGTTTTCTTCTCACAGTCATGGTGAAGAAAGAGCAACTCTGTGCATGAGGGCAGCAATGTCTGCAGGATACAAGGAGACACTGTGATGTTAAACCTATTTTTTTCCTCACAGCCCAACCCCATTCCTCTGTCCTTTGAAACATCCTTGCACTGAGTGCCAAGGAGATAGCATCAAAAAAACAACTGTCACTGGAATCCCACAGAAAAGGCCAAACCCCCCCATGCCCTCTGTACAGTTTACATAGGGGTGAGGGGAGAAGAAACCCAAACCATTTCTTGACTTGGCAGGTCTGTTCCTGGGAACCCTGAAGGATGTTTGTCCTTCTCCACACAAGCACAGCAGTCGCCCTGCACTTCCAGGGAAAGCTTCCCCCGTTCTGGGAAATTCAGGGAGGGATTCAGAGCAGGCACTGAGCTCTCTCAACCAGGAAACAGGAGGACAGTCTGCAAACCAGTTCACTCCAGAGAAGCCTGGATGGGAAGAAACAAAGCACTTTTTCCACACTAAGATTAAACCTAACTATGGGTGTTCTGCACAATAACTTCTTTTGGCACTGCACTTGGTTGGGATTTGTCAGGAAAAAAAGGAAGAGCAGCTGAAACATTAACACTTCCCTCTCTAAGAAGCTGAACAGAGTCCTCAGCACAGATAAAAGATGCATTTCCTCTTGCAGTGCTGAGCCTTTGGAAAATGGTCCCTATGTGGATTTGGTACCAGGCATCAGGATGCTGAATGAAAGGGATATTCAAGCTCAGATGGGACACATGATGCTGATGATAAATCCATCCCCTGACTCTGCACAGACAGGGGTGTCCACAGCTAAAACAAACAAATGGTCCAGGCAAGCTGACAGGCTTGTTTAGATTCTGCTTGGGATAAATCTCAGTGCCCTTTGATCCCGTGATGTTTTTGGAGCCTGTGTTGTTGTCTAGCAGCAGGGTATATTTTTCTACCCCAAGGAGCAAGTGGATGCAGCTGCCTATAGCTGATTTATAGTAGGAAGTGATTAACAGGAAATCAAAGCTTCTCACACAGTAAAAATTGCTTGTCTTTTCACCTCCACCGTCAGTGCAATGATTAGAGCTCTGGGGACTTTGGCTGAGAAGATCAGCAAAGTGTTTTGTGCTTAGCATAAACGACTTTCTGCCGACTCACAAAGGATGCTCACAGCAGGGCACACCTGCCTGTACATCCTGGGTATTGGCAGCATTTGCATTCAGTCCCATCCCAGGGATTTGAAATTGACATTTCTGTGCTCTCTGCAGCAGTGCAGGGCAGGATCTGGATTTGGGGTTGCTCTGTTTAATCTTGTCATTGTTTGGGGTTTGGGTCTCCTGCACAACTTGTAGCTCAGAAAAGGTGTAGGTGCTGTGGGGGGATTGCCCCTGGCCAAAAACCCCATGAGTTATGTCAGGCAAAATGTCATCTTTTATCAAATGCCTGAAGCATGTAGCAAAACGAGGGCTACATTCAAGAATTCTAGACCCTACCAAAGTGTGCTTATCACCAATAATGGTTCTGGATTATCAGACATGATTTAGGAGCTGGTTACTGCTTGCAGTTTCTGATAACTGCTCCTATTAGTCTCAGAAGCCAACGAAGCACTTGTTTATTACTGCAAAAAAACTTGAGATCTCATGGGACACCCAGCAAATATCTCTGTGCTTCTAAAGAAGATTTGGCTCTGGCTGCATCCACTGTATGTGGAAGGCTGAGTCAAAGGAGGAGGATGTGCCATCAGCATAATCAGAAACGTGGTGAAAGGGAAGGATGGGATTAAGACTCAGCTGCTGGCAAGCATATGTCACTTCAATTAACTGTGCAGAAATTTCTATCCTCAAGATAATGATAAAAATCAAATGAAGTGTGAAAACTCAGCTCTGGAGCTCTGGCTAGTTAAGCATAGAGGTGTGTGTACCCAAACACACAAATGCGTGCTGATTTTTTTTAGCGTTTAATAATCCAAATAAAAGTCTTAGTCTTACCAAGTGAACATCAAGGCCTGCACTAAAAAAAAAAAAAAAAAAAAAA
>VYXD01008091.1:761420-782798 GCA_013397195.1 Hylia prasina | reverse complement strand
AAAAAAAAAAAAGAAAACACAACTTCACCAACTTCATTCATCCTCATGATTTTGTAAACAATGCTGTAGTGGTAGGTAGATACAGGCATCCTGTTTTTCCCTCTCTGTGCCTGTTGAGGCCAAAGAAGCAGGACGATAATCATGTCTTTAGGGTAGGAAAAATATATGGATTTGTTTCACAGAGCAACACATATTTCTCCTCTGAAATATATGGCANCAGCAAATCATAGCCCTGAGACTCCATCCAGTTCTCACAGACACAGGCAAGCGTGTGTATTTACTGAGCTGCAAGTCAAGTGTTCTAATTGTATTTTATAGCTCTTTCCCATGCCAGTCCTGAAGCACACAGGCAGACAGTGTGTATTAACTTAGCCCAGGAAGATATCTCTAAAACCTTCTGAAGACACAAGAGGTAGGACGTCATCTGAGATTAAGTGAATCTGAATTTTGGTGTCTAAAATCTTGCTATTACATCTTAAACATTAAAATAACTGAATATAGGCTGACACGTGTTAAAATACAAGGTAACATTATTAAATTGAGGCAAAGATGAGGACAGCAAATCAGCAATCTCAAATCAGGATCTCCAAATGGTGGAAGAGCATTGGGGCAGGCACCAAGAATTGTGTCCCTGCCATGGCAAGGGGGTTGGAACTGGAGGATCTTTAAGGTCTCTTCCAACCCAAACCATTCAATGATTGCATAATCAAAACCAACTGAAGAGAGGACAGCTAAGAGCAAGTAGAGACTGTTAAGCCAAAAAGATTTTGTCTACTCCTCTGAGAGCTTTTAATTCACACTGGAAAACAAAACCTCCAATATTTGGAAGATGGTGAGACCTTGTATTCCAGCCATAAATTCTTCTGCTGTACCTAAGAGACACGACTCTTGAAGAGGTTAAGTTCTTGGTAAGTAAAGTTCTTAGCAAGCAATCTTTTCCCACTGAGTTGGCCTCTTCAAGTTTCTATTTGTGCTGCTAATGAGGTTCCCACAATCTCCAGGAAGCTGGTCTGAGTTCTAATTAAACAAGACTTGAGGAACTCTTCTGCCAAAGTAAGCGCTGGATCTGCCCACCCCATTGACAGAGGAGTCCTGCAGGCTGGACACACGGAGCCTGAAAATGTAAATCACTTATTGACACGGGGAATTAAACTCTCCAGTGAGGGTGCTCTCCACAGCTGCAGCATTTGTTAAAGATTTGCCATCATCCAAAAACAACACTCACAACTTGAACAGTCCCCAAGGCCAGAGAGCCTTCCAGGATTCTTCTGGCCATGTTCTGATCAGGAGATCTGGGCTCCTCTGACCTCTTGAACATGGTCCCAGGCTGTAAGAAACAGGACCTTGGACAATATGGCTCTGGGACTCCATCCAGTCCTTTACATAAAATATGCAGGAATATACATTTACTGGCATTAGAGTATGCTCATGGAGCTGCAGTATTCCAGAAACAACCACAGACATCAGGACTAAAAATGCCAGCTAAACTGGAGCAACACATCTCCATAGGCTCCCCAAATTTATTTTTTTTTACTATATGTATTTTCTTATTATCTGAACCATTTTAATTGGTGAGTTCCAAAGTGCTTTCATTCACTCCAAATGGAAATGCCAAGCCATCCATTCAATGGAAATCACAACTGTGTCCTCCTCATGAGCGTTGCTGTAAGAAAAGGGGCTGATTGACAAACACTAAACTGGCTTCTGCTCCACTCCCATAAGAAAGGGGTTTTCATGGTGTTTTATGCCAGGTCCTGTGATAAGGGCCAGCAAAGACAGAGTGGGATAACTCTCCAAGGAGATATGTAGCAGAGACAAGATTAGTCTCTGTTCATCCCAGGCCAATACAAACCATCCAGCCTGGGAACACTCAGGCATGTGACAGTGTCTGCAGGCTCTGACCAGACAATGAAGGTTTTCCAGCCAATGCTGTCATAAAATCCCATAGTCCCCAACCTCTCCATCCAGACTGAGGAGAAGCAATCCTCACACAGTCTGTGTGACACAAAGAAAACAGCCTGTGGGCCTGCTTTAAAGGGACAGGTTATTACTCAGGCCAACCAAGAACTGTGAGGGAGGAAAACGTGTCCAGTTTCCTCATCATACCCCTTTGAGGAGGCAACCACTTGGCCATACCCATATTATGTGGCTGGAAGCTCCTTCACCCCAGCTAGGGCTGACACAGGGGTGAACAAAGGAGAAGGTTCATGGTGCCTCTTCTTTCCTACACTAAACTCAGGAAGTCTGTGCCCTCCAGTGAAGGTAAATCCTCTGAGCTGGTGACCTCCACATGTTTGTGGTTCCAAATCCCACACTGTACAGATCTGGTCAGAGGGAAGAGGGCATTGGAGCATCTCTGGCTTGCAAACCTGGGCATCAGACACGGGAGGAAGAAGTGTCTGGTGCACACACAGAGGTCTCTTTCCAACACGGAAGGAAACTTATAAACATCTAAGATCAAAGACTTCCTGCCAGGCATGAACAGGGAGGCTGAGCCATCCCTCACAGTCAGTACTGACTTCACCTCCAAACTGAGTTTTTATGGCTGTAAATATGGCTTAGTTTTCCTAGGCCAATGTATGCAATAATGTGGAACAATACTTCCCAAAGAAAGAGGTCCCAGATGGCCTGTGCTTGTGTAGGACTGTGAGAGCTGATTGCAGAGCAGGTCCTACAGGATCAAACCATTAAGGGCCATATATGCTGCAATAAAACTGTGGAAAGGTTCCTGTTGCCAGGAAAATGTTTAAAGGCTTTTTGTGGATAAAGCAGTGTTATCATGGGAGCTGAGCGCCTTAGAGGAAATATTAACAGTATGTGTGGTCAGATAAGCAGGAAGGAGTGAGTAGGAGCTGCTGCACTGTTTGCCCCAGCTGCACATCAAAGAACCTACATGGAGAGTGACCAGGGAGAGAAATCCAAGGACTTGGTAGCAAATGTCAAAAGGCTCAGTTCTGGAAAAGTCCTGCCCGATAACTGAGGAGCCCAGAGACACAGCACTGAGCATGGAGAAGGGCAGGCTGTTCAACCCAGTTGCTCCACAGCCTCCATCATCCCAACCCAGGACCTGCTGGCCTCAGTGGATGGACTCCCATGGATTTGGCCAGGGCTTGAATTGGGCCCTTTGGGAACCAGGACAAAAGACGAAGTGTCCCACTTTAATTGATGGCTCGTCCATCACCTCTGCCCAAACTCCTCTTGACAAGTGGAGGGAAAAATCCACAAATTAAGTGACCATCGACTGCCTTCTCTTTTCTTGCCAATTGTAAAGGAGAACTTTTGACCTTTCTGCCTCATACATCACAGCTTGGCAGGAGCTGGTCGCTCACCCCGGCTGAACCGCGCCACGCATGTAGCCCCATACAAGAGGTGCTTTTCACGTGCTAAATGATCCTTCCCCTGCTCCTCCTTTGCTCTGCTACAACAATATAGAGAGGGACAATGGCACAGCTCCATGGCAGAAGGAGGAGGCTCTCATTAGGAGCCTCTCGTTAGGGATGAAAGACTGGCTGGATCATCCCGCTGTCTTTTTCTGCTCCGGACTGATTTCCGGAAGAGTCTGGTGGGAAGCAAAGTCTTTTCCTGAAGGGGTTTCACCCTCCCTACAAGCTCAGCAACAGCAAGCTCCCTTGCACAGAGCAGGGTCAGGATGTTTTCAGTGGAACTGGGGGACAATAAAATGCTGCCTGGGTCTGGGCATTGCACAGAGAGGCAGCAGTGTCCTGAGGATGGGATGGGAATATGGAGAGCTCTCCAAGGACTTGAGGCAGGCTTTGAAACCCTTAAGCTTGCCCTGCATTAGTGGGGTCAATCCCACCCCAGGCAGAGTGGCTGGGATAAGCCCCCTGGCAAGCCCCATGGAGGCACAAAAGGTGGTAATGCCTGTGAAACATTGTCTGGGCTGTGGAGACACTGGGTACCTTTGGGATGTGTTCATGGAAGCTCAGCTCCCTCAGGAAAAAAATGAGTTCTTCCTGCAGAAGTGTCCGTGTCTAAGAGAACACTCCTCTGCCATTAACTGAAGAAGGCAGCGTGGTGGCTTCAAAAGCCACTGAAACAGATATGATGACACAGGGAGCTGGTAATTACCAGGGGAAGTGAAAACGTGCAGACAGCTTACTGCAAAATTGAAGTTTTGCTGTTAAATCTTTCCTAAAGCTCTACACCAGTGTACTGGCCAAAGGCAGGACTTCTTGTACCAGGCACATGCTCTGTTGCCCCACCAAGAGCTTATGTTCTGCAAAGGGTGCCAGCCACGTGCAGTTATTATGCAGAGAAAGCCTGGCCTGGTTTGAATTCAGGGATGCGCTGCTGGAGGAAAAAAACACCATTACAAATCCCACAGATTTGACACAATCATGTGTTTGCCACCCTACATCATCACAGTGCCTTGGTGGGATCCAGAGACTGTCTCACAGACCAGGACACAAACCTGAGAGAAGAAAAAGCTGAAGGTGATGCTGAAAAGGCATTTTTAAGCTTTGCCACAGAGTGCCTGTTGCAGTCTGCACTCCCACCTTGGAATCTGGAGCTCCTCACAACTCCTTGCTCTCAAAAAGGTCACAGTCAATCATCTCTCAGCGACAGAAAAAATAATCCACCACCAAAGTCTGGATGTCAGCAGAAATTTTGGGCTATTTTTTCTTGACAGACTGTTTCCCCAACTGGGTGGCACTGGATTATGTTGCAAATGTGGGGTTTCTGCTCCCCAAGTGAAAATCTCTGCCAGATTTGTTCATGCATTTCTTTAGTGCTCTGGGGTAAGTCGCCATGTTAGTGCCTAATTTCTCACCTTTTCCTGGGGACAGCAGCCTTGCCATGTCCTGGGAACTCCTTGGGAGGTATTGTATCCCTGCTACAAGGGTGGTGATGATAGTGCAGAAGATGTGAAGCTCTCCAAACTGGTCTTCACCCCCTGAGCCAGGTTTTTATTGTGGCAACTGGGAGCAAACATTGCTAAAATACAGTGTTTATCATATTACAGTCCAATGAATCAGTGCCAAAAATTAATCCACTTCATAGTTCTTTTCCTTAAATCATTCTGCACTGTGCCTCAGCTTGCTCTGTACCTGTGAATTTGGGAACCAAAGCCTGAAAACCCAAGAAAGGCAAAATAACAGAACCTAAAATGCATAGCTCAGTATTTTTAAAATCCTAAACTTTTACAGCAATTTATGGGCTAATCTTGGCTCCATTTGTGACCCTTCACACACAGGGAATGATCAGATCAGCACTCATGACCTTCCCTACCGGTGCAGAGAGTTGTTTCTGTGCTATATAAAATTGTTTAGGTTGGAAAAGTACTTTAAGTTCAAGTCTAACCTTTCCCCCAGCACTGCCAAGCCCACTACTAAAATATGCCACGTGCCACATCCAAACATCTTTTAAATCCCCCCAAGAATGGTGACTCCACCACTTCCCTGGACAGCCCACTCCAGTGCTTGACAACCCTTTTCCTGAAGAGATTTTTCCTAATATCCAATCAAAACCTTCATGCTCTGTGCTTTTCCAAAACAAGCACTTCAAGCATCAGTTTGGGCTAAAGACAGAGAGGAAAGGGAAAGTACCACCAAGCATGGGTGATGAAATTCAAGATTGTGGGGTAGGTATCAATCCTTATTCTGGCAAAACCTGGTGTCTGTGCAATGCTTTTTGCAGGCTCATCCACTGGAGCTAATAGAGAAGGAACACAACAAACCAAGCAAAGAAATCCCAAATCCAGCTGCTGGCAAACAGATATTAAAACCATTTTGGTCTCAAACCCCAAAAAACTTAAAAAAATACAAAAAAACTTATAAAATACTTGCACCAGGCACCTCGACTGCTCAGTGTCAAATTCTTAGTTAATGGCTGTAGGGATCAGTATCAGAAATTAATTTTGAAATTGGCCAGAAAACAAACTGCCTGTAATGAGACTTTGGCTAAACAGGAGAAAGAGAACCTGGGGACAAATTTCCTTCACTGAAAAAGGCAGGGTGACAAGCCCCTCATTTCCAAGATGCTCAAAACCCACGGGCAGACCCCATTCCTCGTTTGACAGCTCAGGTGCTGGTGGGTTTGAGGGTGTGACCCTGTGGGATCACACCTCCCAGGCTGCAGATGGAAGAGCTGAGCTTACAGCTGGACAGCAAAGTTTGTGCAAACATTCAATGCCCTCTTCAGGGGGGCCACACGTCATCCTTCTGCTTGATAAATGTGGGATGTTGCTCTCCAAATGAAACCCTTTTTCAAACCCAGGGCTGCTGGGCTGAGCTCATATCAATCACCCTCCAGCAGCGGTGAGAGCAGGCTACGTGGATCCAGAAAGGGCAAATTCCTGGTCTGCAGCAGATCTGTGTCCTGAAAACTGATACAGTCCTGAATAAAGAAAAGGAAAAGCAGAAAAAAGGTTTGGTGAAAGATGAAGGAATCTGAAAAAGCTGAGGACTTGAGGTAAGCAAGAAAAAATGTTTGTCACTGTAAGCAGAAAATTGTAGAATCATAGAATTATCTGGGCTGGTCCTTAAAAATCGTCTTGTTCTACAGGGACACCTTCTACTATCCCAGGTTGCTCCAAGCCCCATCCAACCTGGCCTGGAACACTTCCAGGGATCCAGGGGGAGCCGCGGCATCTCTGGGCACCCTGTGCCAGGGCCTCCCCACGCTCAGAGTCCACAATTTCTTCCTAACAGACAGCACTGAGCAAAGAAATGGCTGATGCCATCCCCAAAGCTTCGTGTAAGCAACTGTTTCCATCACCTTCTAGTGAGGGACCTGGGGCTGAGGAAGAAAACCAGAGAGTGGTGACACCAGTGCTGGTGTGCAGGGCCAGCAGTTATTTCCAGTGCAGGGAGTTTGGCCCTTGGTTCTTACGAGAGGGAAAGAATCATTGTTTTTATGGGCTCAGAAAATGCATGAAGAATTTCACAAGCCTAAAAAAAGAATTGCTCAAGGAGCTTTGTGCATGTCGTTTATTAGTTTATTAAATATATATATATATATATTAAAAAGATCTATTGCTGTAATCAGGTCCCTCTTTTGCAGCAGCACCAGGGGTTGGGCGTTACCAGCAGCTCCCTGCCAGGATCAAGAGAACCAGCTCCCAGCACTGATTTTTGATAAGCCTGGAAGGTATTTGATACCTTGTCCAACGCTCTCCCCCTGGCCCCCATGCTCCTTGAAAGAGAAACATCTGCTCCCCTGGGACTTTCACTCCCTGTCATATGGGCAGCGCTAAGTGCCCGTCCCCAGGCACAGCGAGGGTCCTGCCGCTGATAAAAAGGAGGAGGGGGCTGGGGGCAGAGAGCCCTCCTGGCCACAGGGAACGGGGCCGAGATGAAAGGAGTGTGTATTTTCCCAGGTGATTCCAATAGCATCTCAAAGCCCCGGCTTTCTCACTCTGGCTTTAGCCCCAAAACAAACAAACTGGTGCCAATTTGAATGTGCCGAGGTCTGACTGATTTGAGCCTCTTGTTGTGTTTTCACAGTCAGCAGCTGAGCGGAATTCAAAGGGGAAAGGAAAAGAAAATAATAATAGCAGATTGATAAGATTCCCCACCTCTTTCTGGTTAAAATCCCAGCCAGGCTTTGCAAAAAAAAAAAAATGAGCCCAGAGAAGCCAGGGTTGTTCCAGCACAAGAATATCAAAGCTAAAAATGAGGGGAGCCATCCCAGCAGGGATCAGTGAGAGAGCAGCTTGCTTTCTCTTAACTCCTGCTGCGCCAGATAAGGGCACATTTTGGGGACATTGAGACCCCTGGGGCTGGAGCATCATCCATCAGTGCACCGAAGCCAACAGCACTGATCCAGGGCTTTAGGACAAGCCTCAAATGCCTCAAGCCAGGAGGGTCTTCCCACCAGAGCACGTTTGTGCTGGTGGATCTGTGTTGGTAATTCTCCTGATCACTCAGCAGGTGCTGGGCGTTTTTCAGGCTTGCAGATACTGCTAGAAAAAAAAGGATGGGGGGAAACACGTTCTGCCATTCCCAGCTGAAGGCAGGGATCATGTTTGGTGTCTCCAGGAATCACAGAACCATGGAGTCACTGAGGTTGGAAAAGACCCCTAAGATCACTGAGTCCAACATCATCTGACATCACCACTAAACCAGGTCCACAAGCATCACATCCACACATTTTTTAATATTTCCATGTATGACAGTTCCACCACTTCCCTGGGCAAACCCTTGCAATGCCTGATCACCCTTTCAGTGAAGAAAGGAGCTGCTCCTCACACAGCCCCAGTCTTTTCCCATGTCACATGAAGTGAAATCCAGCAGCCTCCCTATCCTTCCACTTCATTAGATGTGCAGTGTTTCTGTTTCAGACCTGAGGAAAGGATCATATGCTCAGAAACTTCCCTCCCACTCCCCCACCGTTCTGTTGCATTATCTGAACACAAACACACACACACAAAAAAAAAAAAAAAAAAAAAAAAAGGGGGAGGGGGGAAAAAGCTTCTTTGGCAAACTTGCTTCTATCACGAGCTTCAGGAATAGGAGCAAAGTGGGATTAAGCAGGGGAGAGAGGCCACATGGATGCACTCCGGGCAGGGTCGCTGGGTTCTGGGGGGCAGCAGTGCCCTGACACCCCCCGGAGAGGAGAGGAGCCCTCTGAGGCCACCACAGACAGACAGAGAGACAGGGAAGGGACAAGGAGCAGCAGAGCAAAGAGACAAGCTGTCAGGCAGTTAACAAGGAGGTGAAGACTTGACGAACAATCAGCAAAAGGCTCCGCGCTGGTCGGAAATGCCCGGCAGGCAGCAGAGGAAGAGCGCTGGAGCAGGGACGGGCTGGCAAGGCGAGGATGTAATTAACTGGGTATCAGCTCCCCTAATAAGGGCGTGCTGGGAGAGCAGCACGCCGGCTCCTTGCTGACCTGCAAAGGCTCCGTGGGCTCTTTGAAGTCGGCTCCTGGCAGGGTTGGGACCCACCGCTCTGGCTGGGCATCGCCGGGAGCGGTGATTATTCCCTGGAAACCCCTGCGTGTGTTTTGGCTGGCGGCAGCCGCTCTCACAGAGGGTAAAGAAGGGGGACCCGCTGGGCAAATGAGATCTTACCGTCCCCTGCCCTGGCTGCAAAGGGAATCAGCCTCGGCACTGACCCTGAGAATGGGGATTCCTGCTCGTCCTCGCCAGATCCCTCATCAGACCCAGTTTTGGGAGGGAGAGGGATTCCGTGCATATATTAAATCTCTGAATGCTGGAGTTACAGGAATTGTTAAGCACATTTTGTCGGAAAGAAAATCAGAAAACTCGGACTAAATCTATCTCGGAAGCCTAAAATCAAAGGGGAGTAAAAGGGTCCCAGATTAACCAAGTTTTATGTGATTCTCAAGCTCACCTTTGCTTTTCTGGGATGCTGCAGGGCTGGCACTGCAGGTGTCCACATGGCCATGCAACTCCTCGTCGTTCCCACCGTGCCTGCTTCCCGCTGCACTGACTGCAAATTCAAACCTTGCAGGTGTACGAACGCTTTACAAGGATGTCTGAGAATTCCCCCAGTTCTGCTATAGGTAGGAAAGAGAGAAGGGCATTAAAGCTGTGGTCTCGCAAGCTTCATCCCCTGTGCCCGCCGCAGGGAATGGATGTGGTTTAGGGAGAAAGCCTCATTTAGTAGGAGAAAAAAAAAGAGAGAGAGAGAGAGAGAGAGATTCTATCACCTGGGTGATCTCCGCAATCCACTAGAATGACCAAAAAAAGAGAGAAGTGAGCAGTTGGAAAGACGAAAGACGGTCTTTAAGAGAATGTTTATATAGTTGTGAAACCACAGCCTAGGGGGATGCGTCCCTGCATTGCGATTCAGAAACAGGGACATTTCCCTGCTCAGCGCTAGTCAAGGGTGGGGATTTCTGACGTGTCCTCGAAGGCAGCCTGTCCCCAGACACTGACCCGACAGCCTGTGCAGACAGCGGGGGACCAGGGACACATGCCACCCACGGCAGAGCAGCACGGCTTGGATCACGCCCTATTAAACCATCAGCAGTAAAACAGAAAACAATTAAAAAATGGCAATGACAGATGAGTTCATTCTACTGCATCTGGAAACACTGCCTGCCCTTTCCAAGGCCAACCTCTGCCCTGGGGACCAGGATTCCAGTTTGAAACTTCCAGGGGGGAGCCCCTGCTCCTGCCAGTGGGATCCTGTTGTGCTCCCTTGTACCTTCTCCAAACCCTGCTCGGGGTTGTGAGCCTGTTTTTGGGGAAAAGGCCTGGGCTTTCAGCACATACTTGCTTTGACTTTATTAAAAATGAACACAAATATGTCTGCAAATGTAGCCATCTAGGAAAGGATCCACTTTTGTTTCCTAAAAATTAGCATCCTCCAGTAATTAACAAGAATTACTCTCAGTTTCTAGCCAGCCCAGATCTAATAATTGACAACAAAATAATCCATCTCCCCTGCTCTGCCCAGTAAATACTCCCAATATGTCATTTCAGTGTGGAACTTCCCAGAGCCATTACCCTCCCCAGCATCAGACTCCACGGCGACGTGCAGGGCAGCCTGAGCCAGAGACTCCTGCCACAGTCAGCAAACAAGCATGTTTTACATTAGGCACATTAAGGGGAACAGCCTATTGCAAGGAATATTAAATTAAAGGAAAGCAGCAAGGAGAAGGGTTCGACCCTGGTTATACACAGAGGAACACAGGACCAGCCCTGGATTTACAGCATGTGGAGCACATTGTCATTTCCTCAGTCTGTTTGTGCTCTCCACATTTACAGACACACTTGTGTTAAATAACTCCAGGGACAGATGGCAAGCTCCCTCTTATGTTACCTCCTCTGCCTCTCAGGACAGTTGTGTTATGCCATAAAGTCCTTTACCCCATGTCTCTAAAAAGGAAAAAGCTCTCTGGTCCTACACCAGAACCCAAAGGAGGAGCACAGCCTTGCTGAAGAAGGGTTTGTGTGTGTGTAGGTGTTACCTGACACACCTGCCAGTGCAGCAGCCCAGGGCTGGGAGGTTTCTTGCCTATGGCACAGCACCAATATTGCAGACTTTGTGCTCAGACCCCAATAAATCAGCAAACCTGTCCATTCTCCTCACCTGGGCAGACTCCAGCTGCACCACAGCCACGTGCCTTCCCCAGGTATTCCCCCTCAGTCCCTGAAGACCTTTCACAAGGAGGAACACATATTTTTTTCCTTTGCTCCAGGCCTTTCCCACCTCCTGTCAGCCTATAGCTGTTGGGAAAATTATGAGATTCTCAGCAGGGATCTACTAATACCAATACAAAATGCAAACCTGTGTGTACTTCTGCATCAGTGCTTTGCCACGTGGGATGGCTCAGCCACTAGCAGTGCAATCTCTCACGGTTTGTGGGGCCAGATCCCTCACAAAGCAAGCCTGAAACACCTGAAAACACTTGAAACACCATAAAAAAGGGGGAGAGAAATATTTTCAGGGTGATGCAAAACCAAGACCATGGAAAGAGTGGAGACACCTACAAGAACAACCTGGGTGAGAGGTACTGCTTACCACGTCTGGTGTGTGGGTGAAAACTTCCATGTGCTGTCTCTGGGACACATGGCATGTACAAACAGTTGGGAATAAAGTGGACAGCACTTGGATCCTCCAAGGGCATGGTTAGAAGATAATACCCTGTGTCCAAGTACTTGTAGTAATCACACACCCTCAAGTGTCCCCTGCCTGCAAAGTGAAATGAGCTCATGACGGTGGCTGAAATCTATTGTTATTAATAATAATAATTATTATTTTAAAATGTGATTTACTTGTGAGGAGTGAAACTTGCCATTAGAATCTCTCAGAGGAAGGGTGGTGGCTGAGGAAGGCACAGCAATACAGCAGCATCTGAGCAGGTGCCCATCCTCTTCATGCAGCATCTCCCCAGCAAATGTTAACCTTTCTGGGGCCATTCTCCCAGATAATATCTTCATATGGACATTTTGCACCACATCTGTTTTATAAACATAATCCAGGGTATACTAGAGGCCAGATTGCTCTCTGTTGAATTCAAGGTACAGAGGATGAGGTCTAGAAGAGCCTTGCACAAGCACTGTGAGTTGCATGTTCATAAAGATCAGAATTACTCATCTGGAGCTTGTCTGGAGCTGAGGTAGACACAGGGTTGAAGCAGCTGGATTGAAATAGGGAACCATAGGCTCAGCAATGCTGGACAGAGTGGTTTGGCTCCTTGTGAAGATAGAGGTCAGAAGGAAACTTCAGATCCTCCTCCAGATCCAGATTTTTCTGCAACTTGAGCATGCTTAGATCTGAAGGTCTGGCTTGGCATTTTCCCTGCTGCTAACAGCATTCCGTGTGAAATGCGCAGCGTGCTGGAGAGTGCTAATGCCTTGCAGACCTGGGTTGTGTCATTCCCCAGTGTTATTTATACAGAACTATTTAAAAACACAGGGTAAAACCTGCAGCAGCATCTATGTGGAAGGTTCACTTTATCTAATTTTATCCACCTACAAGCTGCGTGCCTTAAACTGGCACCCCACTTAGAGACAGCTGAAGTCTTCAAGGCTGCTTCACTAAGGAGAGAGAAAAGCCTCACCAGCAGGTCATGTGTCAATCCTAACCTGGATACACAACCTGGGAAGAGAAAAATCACCTTCTGGCCATGTGCCCTTCTGCCCCAGCCACACAGCCAGCTCTGAGCAGTTGCTGCAGCTAAAGGCTTGACTGTACCTGGGGAGATTAGGTGGGATGAATTGTGTTGGTGTGACTGAAGGACCTGATCCCCATTTTCAGTAGTGACTTAGGCAGCCCTAGGCAGGTTGTTAGAGCTGTCAGGGACCTAAAAATACCAATAATGATTTGCAGGCTGTTACAGTAAGAGATGCCAGGCTGTTACAGTAAGGGATGCCAGGCAGTTCAGCAGACTTTGGGCTCATTAGTCACATAACTGCCTGCTTGCTTTCAAAGAAGTTTCTTCCCCCATTGTCCAAAAAGCATTGCACACAGCCTGCACTCCTGTGGCAGAGTGCTGGTCTGACTTGTCTGAGCAACTCGGGACACATCATCCCCCAGTTCTGGACTCTGAACACTTCCATGATATCAAGAACAGGAGAGAAAGAACAGCCCAGCAGATACCAATGAAGACCTCAATTGGATATTAGGAAAAATTTCTTTAATGAAAGGACGTTGAAGCACTGGAACAGCCTGTCCAGGGAATGGTAGAATAACTCTTCCTGTCAGTGCTCAAAAAAGCTTGTAGATGTGGTTCTCTGGGACATGGTTTAGTGGTGGCCCTGGCAGTGTTAGGTTAGTGGTTGCACTTAACGACCTTAGAGGTTTTTCCAATCTTAATGATTCCATTGTTCTCTTTTAAATCACATCTTCTCCTCTCTGTACACATCTGAGGAACCTCAGATGGCTGGACTCTGTCTCTTGATCTGTCTTGTCTTCTTCATGTCTCCTCCAGCAGGTGTGCAGGAGATACACCTCTCTCCACTTTGTGCCCTTCTAAAGAAGAAAACGGGCTAAATCCAAGCAAATCATGGGGAAAGCTGACAAGAAGCTTTCATGAAGTTCCTCATGCTCCACAGTATGAACAGCAGTGTTCTTGGCAGAAAAGAGCCAAAAATGCAGAGTAGGCAAAACAAAGCAACAGCTCCTAATACCTGTCCTCGTTAGCAGCAGAGACCACACGCTCTGAGGCAGATCCTCTGCCTTTCCTTAGCTCTGGGAGTGTGCTGAGAGTGTCTCCTTAGATCTCCAGGGCTGGCAGACAATCCCAGCCCACCTGATGCAGCAGCAGTGTGTCCTCCCTCCATCTGTGTTGCTGCTGCACGAGCCAGCACGGCTGCCTGGGATCCAAGGTGGCCTGACAGTAGTTTCCTCTGTCAGCAAAATGCCAGGGAAAGGGAAAAAAAATAAAAAGAAATTAAGAAAAAAAGCTGCAGGGGGAGCAAGCATAGCAACAAGCTGGATAATCAGCTGCAGTTGAAAGCAGAGAGGGTGTCTGTTTATTCCCCTGATTTACCCAGTCTGCATCTCAGAGTTTTCCACTTTGCAACTCTCATCCCAATGCTCGACGAGTAAATAAATACTCCCAGAAATGATCTGCAAGAATAAGTCACTGCCAAATGTTCTTTTTGTCTGTGGGCTCTTCCCAGTAACCCCAGCAAAGCTGAAATTGTCTTTATTAAGATAATTGCTTTGCTATAGACAATTTAATCTGTTGTCTGTAACATGAGGAATGAGTGAAGGGGCTGAATCTGCTCTGTGCCACGTCCCTGTGCCAGGGTGGGAGCCCCAGGCAGTCACTAAATGCCAAGAGTGAGCCCTCCCTGCTTCTGGGCTGCCCAAAAAAGGCTGAGGACATCCCTTCAGAGGCTGCTTTCAACACTCTCCCGCTGCTCCCTTTCCACAGCCCTCAAGCCATGAAGGAAATATGAAGTGTGAAGTATTACAAACCAAAGAAAATCTCACTTTAAAGGCATTCAGGAAGAGAAGAGAAACAAAAATAAAATTCGAGGGGCACAGCTAGGAAGAGGGCTTTGAAGGGTGCTGGTTAATGCGGAGTGTTTCTCAGAGTGTTTCTACCTCTCCATCAGACCAGGCAGGGACGGAGCAGCCAGAAGGTCAGCGCTGAGCTGAGGAGGAACAGCCAGAGCACTTCAGACATGAAACAAGGCTTGGCAAAACTTTGGGAAATCGAGATTTTTGTCAGACTTAGCAAACTATTTTTGTCACTGCCGTTGCTGGGCATTTGGAGACAAAATAATAGAGGCTGGAGGGAGAGGGATGGCTGTAATTTAACCCAGGGACCTCTGTCCTCGCCGAGGCTTGGAGGAATGGGTGACCTGCAGATATTGCTTGTTGGCTTGTACACTGTGTAACATACCATCCACTGCTTCCCATTTCCTCTCTGCCTTTTGTTTGTTTTCTTTAGACAGGCTCCCTAGGCTATGTTTTTGCTCTTTTTCCCCTGTTCCAAACATTTTCACTCTGTTGGATCTTTTCTGTCTGCTCTGAAGAGCTGTATTACACTGAGACAGAGCCAAATGTGGACAAACCCAACTGCAGTGTCTGAATCAAACTGGAAATCCTCCCATCTCGATGCTGCCTTCAGGTTTCTACTCCTTAGACCTGGTGCCAGGCACTGGCTTATTCTGCATCCATCAAGGGCCAAAGCAGTTCATACCATCATTCTCAAACCCACAGCAGCCACAACAAGGCAAGGTGGTTTCAGTCATATGAAGATTTGGTGTTGGCCACTAATGGCCTCAAAGGAAGTGGGTACCAAGAGGATGTGCTCAGCAAGAGCCTGGTGTCTTCTCCAACTGCTTCAGCTGAGGCTGCACAAAGGCTGTGGATGGTGGCTCAAAAAGTCACCATGTTTCACACATCACAGAATGGTTTGGGTTGGAAGAGACTTCGAAGTCATCCCATTCCAACCCCCTGCTGTGGGCAGGGACATCTTCACAAGACCAGGTTGCTCCAAGCCCCATCCAGCCTGGCCTGGAACACTGCCAGGGATGGGGCAGCCACAGCTTCTCTGGGCAAACTGTGCCAGGGCCTCACCTCCCTCACAGGGAAGAATTTCTTTCCAACATCCCATCCAACCCTGTCAGTGTGAAGCCATTCCCTGTGTCCTGCCACTCCTTGCCCTTGTCAAAAGTCCCTCTCCAGCTCTCTTGTAGGCCCCCCACTTGCAGATCAACAAGCTTTATTCTTGCAGGACCAAGTGGGAATGATTTCACCTGGTGGCATTTCTCCTTTGTTTTCCCTTTGTTTGAAAACCGTGATTAGGAGCAGGCAGTGCTGAACAGGGAGGCTCTGAGATCCTGCAGACCTTGGGTTAAAAATAAGGCAAACCAAGAGCCACAATGTGCATTGACTGCTTCCAGACCATCTCCACTGCTGTGTCATCACTCCCTACAGAAACTGCTCATCATTAAACAGAAATTAATAACCAGCCTTTTTGTATTTTTCTCAAGTGTTTTTTGGGGGAGTTTTATTTCTTTCTTTTTTAATCCATTACACAAGCACAGTCTGGAGAACATTTTCTGCAGCTGCCTGTGTGTCACCCATCTATTTTCTCAGAGCCCTCAGAACAATGGGCCCTGGTGTTTGCTGTCAGAGACTGGGGCACAGCTCTGCTGCTGTGCCATCTGTTTGAGGTGATGAGACAGCCACACTCTCCTCCTCCCACCTGGTACTTGTGTGGTGGCTCCAAAAACTCAGCCAGAGGAGGCAGCCACAAGCTTGGGTGGGCAGTGGGGTGAGGGCTCCTTCCAGAACAGGGGAGAGAGTGACCCATGGGATCCTCCTGCCTTTTGGGAAGCTGCAGTAGCCAACTTGGTGTTGGCCAAGGCTCCCTGACTTGCACCAGAAGCTGGTACATAAGGCTCAGAAGGCTGACACAGATGATTCATTGGGGAGCTAATAAAATAATCGATGCTGGGGATAACTCCCTCAAGTAATTGTTAACTGGGATCCTCCAGGTAGCAGCTGCCACTGACAAGTAATAATCACCTGGCCAAGAGAAAATTGCTGCAGTGCAGATCACTGTCAGAGGTGTCTGCTGCACATGATGGATATCTCCAGCACGTCTGTCCCCATCTCCTGCTTCACCAACAGAGACTGAATCCACCCCGCTGGAAAACCCCTGCCTGTCCCCCAGTTACATCCACAGCAACCAGATAATTTTAGAGATTGGTCCCCAGCCACTGCCTACCCTGAGCTTTGCAAACAAAAGTAATGATCGCTGCTCCTCATTTTATTACAGGTCTGCTGAGCTCAGAGACCTCAAAATGCTGCCTTGCAAATATTAATTCATGATGCTTCACTTTTGCCTTTGGTGTCAAGGAAATGTTTGCAACCATTCTCAGCTAATCATAAAATCAGAGGCTGTTCCTCACTATTGTTCTCATAAAAAAGTGCTCAGGAAAAAAGTTGGCCCTGTCATGTGCTCCGTTCATTGCTGATGTTGTCTTTAATTTATTTTAAAAAAGCATAACCACTTGCTCATATTTTCGTGCCCACTATAAATCAGCTCTGTTTGAAAACTAGACAAAAAACCATCACACTGGTTTAGCCTCTGGGTTTTTCTGTTGTTTATCCAGAGGTCTAGATAAACCATCGACTGCAGGGAAGGTTAAACACAACAAACCAGAGCAAAGTCATTCACCTGTTTGAATTAATTTACCCATGAAATCTGTTTGTGGCTCCCACAGCTGCAGGGCACTCCTGCACAGTAACCTTCAGTCTGCAGGCTGCACCTGCCCCTGTATCAAACACCTTGGGCAACCCCAACCCCCAAAAATTCAACCCAAATCCAGAGGGCAAAGGGGGAATTTCACCTTCAGCTGAAACATCTGGAATGCATCACACTGCCAGCAGTCCCCTTGCACTCAGCCCGAAGTGCTGCATGTGATCATGTACTTAGGGCTCTGCTCAGCAAAAGCACCTTAGCCTGAGCCTAATTTGAAGTTAACCTGGTGCCACGTGCTGTGCCAAGTAGGGGTGGGTGCCCTGCTGATAGAAACCACGTGTGTGCAGACTGACAGAGGAGCCTTGACTTTTCTAGCCCCTTGTCAATCATGTGTTTCCCCTCTCTGCAAATTCCCCAGGGACAAACCCAGCACCCAAAACACACACGTCCTCCACAGTGACTTATTTATGGTGCTGAGGCTCTAAATTGGTACTTGTTAAAATGTCCTTTGCGAGGGAGTTGGGTCAGGGCTGTCAATATTATAATACAGCCTAATCAATTATCAGTTCTCCCTTTCACACCATCACTCCTCGTCTAACAGCTCTGGCTTTTTGCTCTGCATACTAATGCCAGGGGCTCATCAGTATGCTGGAGGCTGCCTGTGCATCACAGCCACGCACACTGAGAGCATGAAATCCACAGAGGGCACAGTGAAAATTCTCACACAGCTCCATAATTCCACCAGGACATTGCACAGCTTCCTCTTACCTATCGCTGGCACAAAGAGCTGGCCCCGGATGTCCTGTGAATTTGGCCCTGCCGCACTCGTTGCCACAAACACAAAGTTACCTTTGTGAAATGCCAGTGACACGCCCAGGAAAGAAAAAGTCCTTTCCAGTCTGGCTGTACCTTTCTCATTTTTTATGCAAACCTTTCATTTACACACAGCTTCTCCCGCTGTCACACTGAAAGCATGACCTTGAGCAAAAATGCTTTGCTTTTTTTAAGGGACCCAGCAAGCTCCTGAAAGCACAGAGAGCCCTGCAGGGAACTGCAGGATCAGCAGCCCTTTGGGGTGTGGGATGGGATACAAAGCAAGGCAGCAACCACCTGTTCTGAACCACTGGGGTCCACCACTCACTCCTCCAAGAATGACATTTGTCTGAATTTTGTATTTTGATTACTATATTTCCATTCCTCTTGGCATCTCCCTGGCCAGACAAAAGGGCCAAACTGTGTTTGGGGCAAGTGTCACCTCCACCCAGGAGCAGTGGGGTTGAGGGGGGTGCTTCCCTCCATGGCACTTCTGGGTTTGCTCTGTAGCATCCAGCACTGACAGAGCATCCCTGGTGCAAACAGCAAAGTGATGTGTGACACATCCTGCCACAGGGGTGGGTCCTGAGCACATGGAGGAGCTATCAAACCCCAACCCAACCTGCCCAGCCTTAACCAGTAAGGAATGAGCCTGGCCTGGGGTGGAGAGGCAGCCTCGGGTCTGTAATGAAGGACAACTGCAAGTCACATCCTATTTCTCCTTAGGCAGATGCACCAGACTAAACCCCATCCACTCCCCTGATTCATATGTCTGGATGAGTCAGGCCTCTCACAAAAATTTTGCTAAAGAAATAACAGGAGAGAAGAGCAAATCCTCATGGTCCCAGACACTGAGTAACCGCAGAGGGACAGATGATCTCTGCCCCAAAGCACTTGTGGTATGGCTGGGTGAGTGAAAAAAGCTACAATGGAAACAAGAGGGACAAGATGTACCTAAAATCACCCTGCAAGGTAGTGGCAGTACTAAGAATGGATCCAGCTCCTGACCCTGGGCTCACCACCTGCTGACCTGCACAGGTCACCTCTCATTTCAGGGATATTCAGAAGAGAAATCAAATGTAACACAGAAATTAAGCACATGAGACTTGTTAGCCATCTCTTTATTACATGTCTCTGCACCCAGTGTCTGCTCCAGTGTCAGGGCTTGCTCTTTTCATCCATTTATACAATATCCCCACTGTTATCCCCTCTGACTCCAGAGTCGCATGATCCAACCATGAAAAAATGGTTCTGATTCATTTACATTAGAGATGTGGATATTTTAAGGGACATAGAAGAGCTTCTCTTGTGATTGTTAAATGTCCACAGTGAAGCACGCAGAGCATAAGCCACTAGGTCATGAAATGCAGCATTTTTTTCATTCTTATCTTCTTTCTCCAGCTTGCCAGAACACTGCAAGCCATCATATTGATATATAAGCAGCAAAATCTCCCTTCCAGAATGGAAAAAAAAGGCCTTTAAGCACCATTGGGCTTTGCCAGCAAAACACACAGCTACAACTGCAGGAAACACAACACAGGTTGTTGCAAATATTAAATACAGGCATCCAAAGGATGAAGAGGAAATGCAGGAGCATGGTTTTGATAATTTTCAACTAGATGTGTGGTGCCACAGGGAAATGAACAGAGCTGGCATGTGGATGCACAGACCTGAGTTTTCCAGGCAAGTCGAATTGAAATCAAATAGGATGGAGGAAACAGGTTGTTCTGCAACCAGACTCCAGGCTCAGTTCCTCAATTAGCTCTCTGATGGAGCATTGCCTCCACTGTGAACCCACTCCTGGGGGAGCGGGATGTATCCCATGTGCAGGCCACTCCCGAGGGCTGGAAATGCCTGTTTACAAGTGAGGCAGATCAGAGGGAGAAAACTACAGCCTCAGCCTCCCACTCCCATCCCTGCCAGCTCTCCTCTGCCTCCCTCACACTGTGCAGAGCCTCTGGCCACGCTTTCCTTGCCCTGCCCCTGAGCAGTCAGCAAAGGCTTTGCTGCCACAAGTGCTCCCCAGGTCCAGGGACCACTCCCCTCAGACCTTGGGGAAAACAGGCATCTGGCCCTGGAGGCCAGTGAGAGGCACTAAAAGCCTTTCAGGAGGGGTGTCCTGTTGACAGCAGAACCACTGGCTGTGGGAGATACAGCAAATCACAGCACTGGAGGAACCTGTCCCCAGGCTGAGACTTAAGGGGACTTTGGGGACCCATTATTGAGACCTATAGTGTAATATTCCAGCATGGAGCCATCAGTCATGTGTTCTGCCAGCCACCACACAGTGCAGTCTGGCTCTATAAATTAGTGTCTATTTCCCCCTTTTGTAAGGGAAGAGGAGGAAGAGGTGAGTCTGAAGCCCACTGCCACATCTTGGAGGAGAAATCCTGTATTATTAATATGGCCATCTATCATGCTGCCTGCTCTGTAAGAAACAGGCTCCTTTCAACACAGAAATCAATCCTCTCCTATGGAAAGGAAACAAATGTAATCACTAAATATTGCTAGTCCTTTTTGGCTTTTGTATCTGGGACCCTGAACAACTTGATATTCTTTGTGGATTTTTGGTGCTGACCAGAAGTTGAACTTGTTGCAAGTGCAGTTTCTGGAGGAAGCTGGGAGTGTCCCATCTGAAAGCTATAAAGAACTCCATGAAAAACAACAGAAAACACTCCTATGTCTGCAGCAGATTTATTTGTTGGATTATGGAACTCTTCCCTAAAGTTGCATTTTAGGTCCCAAACTCAGGAAAGCATCCCAAATCGGGATATCACTTAAATTATTAATTTTAAAGCAGACATGCCAAGCACACAATCTGTTGGCCAGCTTCAACCTGCATGACACATTCACAACATGTCCTATTCTCCAGAACCGTATTTTCCTTCTATATATTATTTTTCTTGCATCCCTGACCAGCAACCTGGTACACCCAGAGCAGCAGGATATGTCTGGCTGTGTGAGCAACCAGCAGTGATGCTGAAGGACAAATATCATGGATCCCTTCCTTCAGATGGAAGCCAGAAGTCAACCCTCACATCCCACACAGTAAGTCTGGGCCAGTACTCCCAATTTTCTGCTTTTTACCCCCATGGTTCCTCTGAATTCCCAAGTGGAATCTCACTCCTACCAACCTCTCCAGGCTCTCCAGAGCGTCCTGTTCATTTTGAACAGCCAAGTCCATGCACTGTGCTCCCAGGGGAATTTGGCTGCAAGTTCTCTGCATAGCTCAAATGTCTTTCCTGAATGAAGATCCAGGGGAAAGGAAAAAAAAAAAAGAAAGAAAAAAGGAATTTAGAAGAATCTAACCAGCCATCTAAGGAGAGAAAGGAGGAATGCAGAGAATGAACCCACCAACATCAAAACCCAGGAAGCTGCCTTTAGCCACCAGACAATCTCGCTGATAGACTAGATTTTTCTCACCCCAGCTGGGAGTAATGTTTTCTTTCTTTTTTTTTT
>VYXD01008091.1:723530-761397 GCA_013397195.1 Hylia prasina | reverse complement strand
TTTTTTTCCCCATTTGCTGAATGTGTTCATTCTACGGAGGGCTTTTTTGTAAAAAAAAAAAAGACAACAGACATTCATGGCTCCCAGCTGTCAAAAGCCACAAAATGCCTGAGGCTGTCTGCCTTCTTGCAAATGCCGAAGCCATTTTCCTGTAGTGTGTGTGCTCATTAATCAAGTTGCAGACTCGTCTCAGTCTATATCATTGTCCATAAGCCAAGAGAGATGCTTCGGGGGTCAGCAAAGCAACACAGCAGTACCAAACCTGCCCTGGTGCTGTCAGACACAAAGGTCTCAGCTGGGCTCTTCTTCCACTGAAGTCAGTGGGTTTTTATTTTAATCTGGCTCAATTCAGAGTCAGGAGTAGAAAGCAATAGCCACAGATTGGGCGAGCGTTTGTTTGAACATCATTGCCAAAAAGAAGCAAAGCCCCAGACCCATCAAAATTACATAGCTGTGGTGGGTTGACTTAACTCCATCCCCTCCAGACCTAACACAATAGTGTTTAATTTTCACTGAACCACTAGACAGGGGCCTGGCTGGTGACTGGTGGTGTCCCCCGAGCTCCTCTTGCTGAAGTCCTGAGAACAAACACGGTCCTGGCCTGTGGATATGTGGGGATTGCCAAGAGGGAGAGCAGTACATTCACCATTTGCTGCTGGGAAAACATATCCATGCCTGGGGTTCTCACTTCAAAAAGAAAGTTGAAAAGCTCTAAATGGTTCAGAGAAAAGCTCTAATAAAGGGGGAAAGCTGGTTTTGAGTGAGAGGTTAGAAAGTCAATCTGCTCTGCTAATGCAAGAGAGAGTTCAAAGATGCCGACGCTGAGGCCCATAAATATTGCAAGAAGAGCCAGTTTCCAGTATCAGAGCCTCTCCCAACCAGCAGAAACAGGATGATGTCACATGGCTGCAGGACTGGCCTGGAAACATTCAAGCTGTAAATCTGGAGCTACAGAAATGGAAGGGTGGCAATCACCAAGAGGTGAAATGGTCTCTCCTGTGTCTGCAGGAGGCTCAGCCGGGGCAGAGGCAGCACAGCCCAGGCACTCACTGTGCCCACAAAACCCTCTCCTTTTGCTCATGGCCATGGGGATTGAACAAGTCAAAACTGAGGCCAGCAAAGAGCAGGCAGTGACGTGAGCCACCCTTCACTGCCAGCTCAGCAGCATCGCCTGCGGGCCCAACCCAACCAGCGCTGGAGAAATTGGGGGTAATTGGCCCTTCCTGACATCCTCACCTGCAGAGAAGCCACAAAAGCACCTCCCACATCTCCATCAGTGGCAGAGGACCTGGCCCTGACATGGGAGCCCAGCAGATAGCTCACCAGGCTCCTCTCAGCTGAGGATTACCTTCACCCTGGTAATGAGATATTTCATGTGCTGCTCTTCTCTCCTTTAGGTCAGGTGGGGGGTCATGGCATGTTGGCTTCACAGTGGAGCATTTTTTCACTTGTCAATAATTCAATTAATGGCTGTGAAAATGTCCATCAGGAGTCTGGTGGCAGCCAAGTGATCTGAGGGTCACTGAGGAAAGAAAAGCAGCAGCAGAGGGAAGAAGCAAGAAATATGAGCAGTGTCCTGCATGCACTCCTGGGAGAAAAAGAGGACCTTTCTTCATCTCATTTCATTCACAAAAACACTTTTGTGTAGAAGGTTTGTATCTTGTCTCACCATTCAGGTAATTTTTTAACTGCTGATAATTTTAATTTCAACGGGCACTTAATGTGCCAATCAAACCCGATGGTTCTCAGCAGGAAGGAAAATCCCAGGCATGGACATGATTATTTGGCTTTTAAAGAAAAACACTGGAGTATCAAGAGAAAAAAAAAATAAACAACACATCTTTTAGAGGGATTATTTATTGTTCTTTTTTGCTTATTATTTATCCACACTGTTCGGTTTTGTATCCAGGCACAGGTTACCTCATCTGCTACAGCTCAGGGCAAATGTTAATGAGCTCACTGTTTCTTTTGCCATTAACCACAACTCTTCTTTTTCTCCAAAGGTGACAACAAAGCCAAAATCTCTCATCTGCCATCCCTGCTCACAAGGATTGAACACCTATTCCCTTCAGGAGCGGGATTTAAAGCAGGTGGGGGTGCAGATGTGACACAGAAGTTCAGGACAACATAGGCACGGGCACGAGTTCACCTTCCTGGATTCCCATGGCAGCCGTGGGTCTGGGGATAAGGAGGAAAGAACCTTCATGGGATCCAGGCTCCCTCCCTGCCTTGCTGTGGGCTCCTGTGGGTGGGACAGGGAGAAGAGAAACGGCTACTCACCTCCCCCTGACTCAGGCTTTTAAAAAAACCAGCCTCTTGGAGAGACCAGCACCCCAATAAATCCTGAAGTCCATTGCTTGATAATGAAGGAGAGTTGGTAGAAGAGCAATGGGATGCATTGCAGGAGTCCCTGGGTGACAGCTCTGCAGTGGGGAGCTGCCAGCCCAAGCCCAGTGGTGGGCCCATCCTGCAGCTGCTCAGGGAGGGGAGCTGGCATCCCCAGAGTGAGGAGGAATGAAACAGCCAGGAGAGATGAGAGATAGGGCAGGGCACACCTTGAGATGAAAGACATGTGGTTTGTGTGTGAGGAGTAGTGACGTTCAGTGGAGAGGAGTATTTATTTCTTCATTAACTCAGTGCCTGAACAAGTTTATCTTGAAGCACTGAACAAGTGTCATTAATGTTTCCTTTGAGCAAACAAGGCCCTTTGATAATGCTTGCCCTCTTCTGACCTTTATTTTAATTTTGAATGATACTAATTAACACCAATCATTCATTCAAACGCTAAACTGGTTGTTCCTGCTAAATGCAAAGCAAATGCTTTGTGGTCAGGAGCAAAATTCGGGCAGGCTTCTGTAGGGAAACTCCAGTGCTGTGGGACACTGGCACTGGTGTGTTCAAACAAGGGAATTTCCTCTCTGGTCCTGGGGGAGTAACTGGGAATAGCACATCCCTTAGGAGAGGAGAGGGAGCTCTCAACACATGGATTGTGGGGGCGGTTCTGGGAACCAGAACTACATACACACTTTTCTTTAAGCTTTTTTCTGAAGTGCCTGGTTTTCAGCTCCCTTGGTGAGTGCATTTGGTGACAGCTGAACAGTTTTGCCCTGATACCAATTCCCTCCCCATGGCTGCCTGGAATGCTGACCAGGGATGCACTTCCTCTGGTCCATGGGGGTGACCCTTCACGCTCAGAAGGAGGAAGGGATGCGCAGTTCACCCTGTGCACCAACCTCAACCTGTTCTCCAGAGCGAACCTGCCCACCAACCTGACCCAGATTCCTCACACCTGTGCTTGGAGCTTCTCTTCACCCAGTTTCTCCAAAATACTGGCAGAGGGGAGGTTCAGTTTGCGCCACAGGGTCTCTGTGGCCAGAACACCTGGGATGGGTTTGGGGGAGGAGGAAGGAGTTTCACTGCAGGGAGACCAAGGGCCAGGGTTTTCTTTCTTTGCACAAGCCATACCTGGGCATTTTACTTGGATAACTCGTGGAGTATGGAGAGTAAGACATCCCACATGGATGAGTAAGACATCCAACACAAGCTTAAGGGACAAAACAGGATTTTGAGCTCCAGTGTGAAGCCTTTCCCCATGTCATATGAATGTGAGTAACCACTGGGTTGAGACAGACTGTGGCCAGGAAGGAGAGACTGGGGATTTGGAGGTCAAATCCAACTGGAAGCAACTCTACCAAAGCTTTAGTTTCCTCTCTGAGGAGTGGGGCTAAAAGATTTCCCTGCAGAGAGTCCTGGATCTCCACACCAGAGTGCTTTTTTTCTTGTTTAGATTAGATATTAATCAAGACAGCAGTGCTGCTGAAAGACAGGACCCATCTATTTTCATCTAATATTTTGCACTGTCTATCACTCTGCCATCATTGTGGGCCCATGGTATTTTTAGCACAAGTGAGGGAAGATAAAACATCCACTGGCAGTGAATGTAACAGCTTCCAGAGCAGACCAGTAGATATAATTACGACTTTCTATGACCAATAGCTTGGCACAGCTAAACAAAACCTCTTCCTCGACCCCATGAGAATTTTTATCACCCACAGAACGATCTGTTTTGCACAACTCCACATCTGTTATAAACTCAGCCTGCCTTTAGCCATGCTTCCTCAGCCTGGAAGTCCTGTGAGTCTGATTTTAAGCAGGATAGTTTAAACTTCTCATTCAAGAGCCCCACCACATCAGAGGGCAGCAAATGAATCACGTACCCACTTTATCTGATGATGTGTTTTTGTAAAATGAGCCACATGCAGTGTGGAACTTGCTGTTGCAGGGAATTTGTGTTTACATAAATCTCCAGCCCACAGATTTGTTTTCCTCTGCCATTCCCTGTATATAAAATGCTCATTGGGAGCTATTTAAAAACCATCACCATACAAATAGTTTACAAACTGAAGCTGGGAAGGGGGAGGAAATGCATGATTGCAAAGGGATGTAGTGTTTAGGGAGCTGGCCTTGTGGCTCTGGGGAGACCTTAGAACACCTTCCAGTACCTAAAGGAGCTGGAGAGAACCAGAGAGGGACTTTGGACAAGGGCATGGAGTGACAGGACAAGGGGAAATGGCTTTAAGCTGAAGGAGGGGAGATTTAGATCAGATATTAAGCAAGAGATTTTCCCTAAGAGTTGGGGTTTTTTTAAATTTTTTTAATGCAGAAAGGAAGGGTTATGTTAAATGTCCACAAAGACACCCATACCTAAGGACATCAATAGCACATTATCTCTACTCCTGGCAAGAATGAATCAATTTATTGCACATCAAAAAAACGCTTGCAGGCCTTGAATGTTGAAAGGGCTCTGAAGCAGTATCTCAGATCTGCAATGATGCTTAATTATCCTCAAAAGCCTTGAGATCAGGCCCTGAAATCCCACTGATTTATGTGATTTGGCTGACTCCTGATCCTCTCCCTGCTGTCTTGATCCAAACATCCTCCAGCAAAACAGCTCCTGTACCCTCCCTTTTGGAGGCTCTTGCAGACAGGATCACACACTTGCCAAGCCACGCACTGCAAACTTGGACAGTACCAGAAGTGATTTTCTCAGGCCTAATTCTCTCTCCCTGTCCATACTTTTCCCCTAGGTCTGTTTGGGGCTACCTGCCTCCCACTCACGGCCTCCTTGTCTGGTCCTGCCACTGAATCCTACCCAAATCCTACCCAAATTCCCTTTCCTCCATATGTTTATGCTTTCCTGAGCAGAGTTTAAAAGTTCTTCCTAATGAACACAACAGCAGCCTCCAGTTCTGAGGACTGGGTCCTTTGCAGATCAGGCTGAGTGTGGCTACAACAGGTGATCTGGAGAATCTCCTTTGGTCACAGAATCACAGAATGGTTCAGGTTGGAAGGGACCTTCAAGATCATTCAGTTCCCACCCTGTGCCATGGGCAGGGACACCTTCCACTATCTCAGGTTGTTCCAAGCCCCTTCCAACCTGGCCTGGGACACTTCCAGGGGTGGGGCAGCCACAGCTTCTGTGGGCAGCATGGGCCAGGGCCTCACCACCCTCAGAGGGAAGAATTGTTTCCTAAAATCTAATCTAACCCCACCCTTTGCCAGTTCAAAGCCACTCTCCCTTGTCCAATCCATACATGTCCCTCACCAAGGTGTTTTTGCGCAGGCAGCCTCTGTCCCTGTGTCACCAAAGGAGGGCAATGCTGGTCCTGTGCCCCTTTCCTGGTGGTGTCCCATGCACTCACCCCAAGGAGCACTTCTCTTCCCAAGCCTCGTGCCAGGCTCAGCCCAGCTCTGGGAAAACCCTTTGGCTCACACGTCACTACAAGCTGGCCCCGAGCCCTTTTTGCAGGGTGCAGAACACATCTGGTGCTGCCTGCGTGGGCTTCGATTATGGTGGTGAGAGTTTATCATCACCTACTTAACCCTGCCTTGGATGAGCTCCTTGTGCTGCCCCAGGTTACTCTGTTTGCTGGGGTTGCTGCAGGCAAAACCAGCTTGTGCACGCAGACATCATTAAAGGCAGGCTCGTGTGTGAGGCACATGCAATAACTGGGTTGCACTCGTAGGTTGTGCCTGTTATTAACAGCACTGAGGTGCCCAGGGCTCAGGCTGGGATCAGCATTCCTGGTGCCCAGGGCTCAGGCTGGGATCAGCACTCCTGGTGCCATGCAGGTGTTTGGGAGAGAAATTGTGATGTGATGTGAGCATCAGGTAGTTTGCAAGGAGGTTTTGTGAGGGGCTGATCACTGCCCTGTGTAGGTTTGGGTCCGGGTTTTTCTGTGCCAGGAATGACATTACTCAAAAGCCAGTGAATGCTGGAGCTGGTAGAAGGATGGAGTCTCTGTCTGCTCCCATTTCAGGGGGCCTGACTCTCCTTGATGGGTAGGAAAGGAAGGAGAAAGCAGAGATGCAAGGGGGGTTTGCTCTGCTCTGAAGAGATCTTTTTGGTGGTGGGGCAGAACAGCTCAGTCACTGCACGGGCTCGGGCTGCATGTTAGAAAGGAACCAGAGAACCTGTGGTTTCCTCACTCCTGGAAGTGTTCCAGGCCAGGTTGGATAGGGCTTGGAAGCATCTGGTTTAGTGAAAGGTGTCCCTGCCAACTGCAGAGGGGTTGGAAGTGGATGGTCTTGATGCCCTCATCCCATAAAAGCGTTCTATGATTCCATGGTTCTACGAAACCAGATATAAGAGGCAGCAGGGAACCCTCCCAGCAGCAGTGCAAAGTGGGGACAAGAGCCAGAGCAGAGAGGAGAAAAGAGGGATGCAGTGAAAGTGAAAAAAACTTAAGCTCAGTTATTCATGTGGATACTTTTGGGGCACTTGTTTGCTTGAGGATCCAACAGGGATGTGTCCCAGGAGATGCTCTGCTCTATGCTGTCCAGCCTCTCTCCTGCCTGCAGCCACCTCAGCAGTAACTCCAGCAAGCTGAGAAGAGAGAAGAGAATCCATTTCATCCCAAGCAACAGGTGATTCATCTCCCAAGCAGTCTCCTTGTGTCTGTCCCAGAACACCCCACTGGGAGTGTGGATTCAGCAAGAGCAGGGGTCAGCCCAGCCTCCTCCAGTGCCAAGTCAATCCTTTGGTCACCACATCCTGAGGGGAACATGTGAAGAGTTGCAACAGCCTGAGGGCAGCTGGGAGTGAGGATGCCAAGGAATGTGCTCAGCACTGGATTGATCTGTGCTAGGGAAAGGGAGGTGTTTATATAAAAAAAGACAGCTTGGGCAAGAGGCCTTTGCTTGCAAGAGGCTGAGAGGGAAGCCATGAAATATCCTTGAAGGATATCACAGATCTCCTATTTGCCTCGCAAAACAAAAACCATCCCTCTTCACTGTGTTTCCACAGCTACACATATAAACATACAAAATCCAAGGTTGTTTCTGATGGGTTTCTTTAGTGCTCAGAGCAGGCTCTTTCCAGAGTGGAAGCCTTGCTAGGGAAGGCTCATTCCAGCAGCAGTGCCCTCCACAGTGCTGTTTATCGAAGCAAGGCTTTATTTTGTGGTGAGATGCACTGAGCTGGAAAACACGGGGGCCTGTGATCTCAGGGACTAATCTGCTTGTTCAGACTGTGGTGGGGGAAGCAGTTATTCAGGGCAATTTTAATGGCTGGAGCAGCTGGGCTGTAAATAACCCACGTAGGGCTGAGTCTAATTTTTCCCTTAACAGGATGCTCCCACAGATGTGACAATTAATCACAGCATTTCTGTACCAGCATTTCCAGATAAACTGAACCAGGGGTTCTTGCTCTTTCAAGGGATCGAACCAAAAATTAAGTCTGGAGGCTTAACACTTAGTCAATACTTCCCCAGAAACAGAGGATATTGAAAGAGAGAAATTACAACACGGGAAATGTCTCCTGGACTCCCAGTCTGAAGGCCACAGCTGGGATTTATTGGAAATATCTTGGCAGTTGCCATGGCATTTTTTTTGCCTTTAAAAGGTCTTCCAGGTGATGCTCTTTGACATTAGAAATGCTAAGTGCAAAAGGAAGCAGGTTAATTGGATCTCTCTGGAAGGCAAGACACAAGAGGACCCCGGCTGATGAGCAGCTGGAGTATTTCCCCACAAGGTTGCCAGCTGAGCCTCTGAACAGCAGCTCACACCAGGGATGCCCTTGTGTGCTGCTGCCTGAGCAATGAGCTCCCAGTTCACCCACTGTTGGCAGGTTCTCAGAGAGGAGGAAAATCCTGCAGAAGTGGCTGTTGTTCCCTCCTCATCTCCATGAGAACTATCTCAGAGGGGGCTGGGTGACCCTCACAAGGACAACTGCACAGCAGACCTGGGGCTGAACACGAGCACGGAATCACAGAATCCCAGAATGGTTTGGGTTGAAAGGGACCCTGAAGATCACCTCATTCCAAACCCCCTGCCACAGGCAGGGACAGCTTCCCCTAGGCCAGGTTGCTCTCTACCCCATCCAACCCAGCCTTGAACAATTCCAGGGTTGGGGCATCCATAGCTTCTCTGAGCAACCTGTTCCAGGTTCCAGCCTGAACCACTGCCCTCACAGTGAGGTATTTATTCCAAACATCCAAATCTCTCATCTTTTAGTTTGAAACCACTCCTTCTGGTCTTATCCCTATCTGCCCTGCCATGATCAGGCAGGGATGCCACATGTTCTGTGTGAAGGCTTGGCTGTAGGGACAGATTTAGGATCAGTCCTGAAGTCTGCTCCCAAATGGAGAAGAGGCTGCTTTGCTTTGGATGAGTCATTCCACCCTTTTCATCAGCCTCCTGCTCTGTCAAACCCTGGCCTGCTCAGGGGGCACCTCTTCCCGTGAAAGGGCTGCAGGAAGGCTTGGACCATTCCTTGGGGAGTTTCCTCATCCTGCCCAGCCAGTGTGAGCCATCAGTTTATGGTGTCAGGCAGGAATTCCTCCCTCTGGGACTGATTGTATCACACAGCCATGTGTCACCCAGGGTCACAGGGCTGCCACAGGGCTTGGGATTATGGGGCAGGTGCTTTCAGGACCTTAGATTGACCAGCTGGTCCAGACGAGCATGAGTTCCGCTGCTTCCACACTAAGCTGGCCATCCAGAGGGACCTTGACAGGCTGGGCCCATGTAAACCTTGTGAAGTTAAATAAGGTCAAGTGCAAGATCCTGCAGCTCATTCAGGGCAATCCCAGGAGAGTGGACTCAGAGCAGCCATTGGGAGAAGCATTTAGGGATGCTGGTGGATGAGAGGCTGGACATAACCTGGCAATGGGTGCTGGCAGCCCAGAAAGCCATCTGTGTCCTGGGCTGCATCGCCACAGCGTGGGCAGCAGCGACAGGGAGGGGATTTGTCCCCCTGAGACTCTCCTCTGCTGAGAGCATCCTGCTGCATCCAGCTCTGGGACCCTCAACACCAGAAAGACATGGAACTGTTGGAGCAAGCCCAGAGGAGGCCATGAAGATGCTCTGAGAGCTGCAGAACCTCTGTTGTGAAGACAAGCTGAGAGAGCTGGGTGTGTTCAGCCTGGGGAAGAAAAGGCTCTGAGGGGACCTTCTAGAACCTTCCAGTACCTAAAGGGTCTACAAGAGAGCTGGAGAGGGACTTTTACAAGGGCATGTAGCAATTGGACAAGGGGGAATGGTTTGAAACCTACAAAAGGCTGGTTTGTATTAGATTTAGGGAAGAAATTCTTCCCTGTGAGGGTGGTGAGGACCCAGCGCAGGTTGCCACAGAAGCTGTGGCTGCCCCATCCCTGGCAGTGTTACAGGCCAGCTTGGATGAGGCTCTGAGAAACTTGGTCTAGTGGAAGGTGTCCCTGCCCATGGCAGGGGGTTGGAACGAGATGGTCGTGATGGTCCCTTCCAAACCATTCTGGAATCGTGTGCCTGATGCCCCTGAGTTTGCACCTCTCTAGGTAGATGCACCACCAGCTCAGAACCTGCCATGGCCAGGGCCACCTTCCTGCCCCATGTCTGTGCAGCACCTGGTGCAGCAGAGCCCAGTTGAGGGTTCCACATACACAGGATGATGTGTGGGTCCAGATCCTTCCCAGCTGCCTGCAGGTGCTTTGCTGGTGCAGCATAAGCCAGAAATGAACAAACTGAACTCTCACCTGAGAGCTGGGTCACCTTTCTGCAGGTGCTTCGCTGCATCGACAACAGAGGGAGCCCGAGGATGTCTGTGCTCCAGAGTCAGGCACCTCAGGCAAATTTAGGGTGGGATAAATCCTGGGCTGAGTAAATACTAATATGCTCAGAAACCAGGAGTAGCAGCATTCACAGATATTTGTGTATACACAGAAAGAAAAAGGGAGGGAAAGTACGTGCACACCCTTTGGCTTCTCCATGACCCCCAAAATGCCATAAATCACTTTCAGCAGGAGAGCACAGTGCAGCAACTTTTGCCTCCTGCCACATCTTCCACACTGCCAATAATTTGGCAAACCCTGCCCTGCCACCAGCAGTGGAGTGAGGGGGCTGCACAGAAGAAATTGGGGTGCAGGAGCTGGGGGTTTCCAGGCTGCACTGTGCTCCATGAGCCAAGAATGCAGCGTTCCAGCTCCCACTGCTAAAACCACTGAAGGCTGAGGAAGATGATATTTCCATCTTTTGGAAACTGAGCACTGGGAACACGCCTACACAGCCGTTGTCATAATCTCCCAAATGCAGTCAGAAGTAAAGAACAGGCAGGGGTCAAACTTTTCCTGGCTTAATAGAAATGCTATCAAACTTTTAACCACTTCCCTGCTGGCAGCTGACAGATCTCCCATTCCCAACAAAGATGATGAGCACACACAGGCCTTTGCAGAGTGAAATCTCCCTTCTCCCCCTTCCCTGCACGGTCAGGCACTGCAGACAGCAACGTTTCTGACACCAGTGAGGACAAGGAGACCTTGGCTGCATGAAGACCATCTGTGGGGAGACACAATCCTGCAACCCTGCAATCCTGCAATCCTGCAATCCTGCAACCCTGCAACCCTGCAATCCTGCAACCCTGCAACCCTGCAATCCTGCAATCCTGCATCCATCCCGCATCCCATCCGGCGGAGCCGCTCCGCTGTGCCAGGAGCTGCTGCTTCACCCCATCTCACACACACGGGAGGAGAAGAGGCAGGAGAGGATGGGCTTCCAGGGGGAGCAGATGGGCACCTGTCAGCAGCCATATGTCAGGAGATCAGTGCTTTGGATTGTGCATTAAGCCAAAAAATAAAATAAAAAAAAAAGGAAAATGGAAAAAAAAAAAACAACAACAACCACCTTCTGTAGGATTTTTAATCACGTGGTACTCAGATGCTATGTGGAAAAAAAAATTGGCAGGTCTTCCTTTTTTTTTCCTGAGTGAACAGGCACGAAGCAGCCTGGTATCCCACATTTATCCCAGCACCCCTCACCCTTTTGTGACAGCAGCAAAGAGGGGTCCACTTCCTTGAGTTATCTCCCCGTGGAAATAACCATTTCATGGGAGACTGGGGCAGCTGCATACAGATGGCCAACCTGGAGAGCAGGAGCAACAAACTGGTGAAAGCCTCGAACCCTGCAGCTCAGCACCATCGCTTCTCAAAAGGTCAGGAGTTAATTCAGATCCATAGGTTGATGGCCATAAGGATCCCAAGCTCTGAAAGTCGATAGCAGACACCAAGTGTGACACATTAGACAGTGATGGGGTGAGGATGCTCAGGTAACTTTATCTTGCCTGCCAGGCCTCTGTGTGGAGGCTGTTTGCTCCAGCCCAGCTGTCTCCGAGCTCAGGAGCCATACGGCTGGTGGGACTTCAGAGAGGGAGATCAAATTCAGAGGCAGCAAAGCGGGAGTTGTTTGCTTTCCACGTCCCTGCTCAACTTTTGGCCTCCTACTCTCATAATGAATTTCTGGGAGGTTCTCAGCACTGCCTGCTCTTTAGCAGACTGCACTTCCAGCTACAAAAATAGCGCAGACACTAAAACGATCTTCGGGAATCAGATAAGAGCTCCTCCCAGGAGGAAGAAAAAAAAAGGTTTCTTTCTTCTCTTTTCTTTTTTTTTTTTCCTTCTTTGTGTTTGAGGAGGCTGATGTGTTACAAATCTAGATTGTGATTTCCATCCCAAAGTGCTTCACAAGAGCTCGGCTGGCACCTCTGGGCAGAGCTGGCAGCAGGCACTGCTGGGGATGAGCTCTGCAGCTTCACAGAGCAGCGCAGCCCAGCCCAGCTGCTCACAAAACCTGCCCAAATAACTGCACAGCAGCACTGCAAGAGACTCTCTGGTGTAGAAACTACCAAATATGACAGAAAACACTGTTTTATGACATTGCTTCCTCCTAAGATGTAGCTCAGAGAGGAAAATGCATAGGTAAAAGCTCTGTCACATCAAAGGTTTCTGTGGTCTTGGACAAGTTCATCTTTCCCACTGAGTTTTGCCAAGGAAAGCCTTAGGGAGCCTCCCACATCTCCCCCCAGTTTCCAGCTGGTCACTGCACTCCTCCCTTCACCCGGGTTTGATGGTGACCAGACTGTCCCAAGCCACCTCAGCTCATTAACTGGGGACCAGTGCCCGTGTTGGGTCAGTGCTCTCCCACCCCTGTGCTGTATATCAGCTCTTGGAGGGATCCCACCAGCCCTGGAGCCGGGCAGAGATAAACCCTGGGAACATGAGGGTGGGAGAGGGGAGGGAAGGGAGTGTGGGACTTCCGCCAGTCCTTCCCCCCACTTGCTGCTTTTCATGGAAACATATTATAACCCTTTCCCTTCTGTAAAACGAGAGCTTCACAAGCACCTTATCTGCGTATCGTTACTGATAAGCACTCTGATATACGTGTCCGGTCACGCTGTGAACTCCCTGCCCCTTGCTCAAATCCATGTGCACAGGAACAGATACCCACAAGCCCCCAAAAGACAGCCTTTAAATGCTACATAAACACAGATAAACACAACACAATACATCAAATGGAGCCATGAGGGACCTCCAGTGGTGTCCTAGTTCATCCCCCAAAGGCAGGGTGAAATTACACTTTATTGCCCAACCCAGTGCTAAAAATATCCATTGGCCAAAATTCCAGTCTTCCTGAGCAACTGCTTCCCTCGACTCATTCCTTTTGACCCTTCAAAGCTTTTTCTGGAGTTGGATGTTCCTCACTGCAGACACTTTCCTGTCCCTGGCAGATCCAGTGGTTCATTCCATCCTGCTCACAGCACACATCTGGAGCTGGTTACATTTCCCACTCAGGCTTTGCTACATTTGCATCTCTCCTCTAGACAAGCAGCGGCATTTTCTTCAGGGAAAAAGCAAAGAGTCAGTGGTTGTGACAATGCACAAAGAGGAGCTGGTGACAGTGCTGGAAGGAGAGGGGGATGTGGCTCATTTGTGGGTGAGCTGTGGTAGCACAAAGCCAGGTCCCAGCAGGGGCACCGGGGACAGGCACTAGGGGACCCCAGAAATGTTTTGCAGCATGACTTATGCCAGCATTCCATTTCCACCTCTGGGCTGGCACACGTGCAAGGCTGTGTTTTGCAGTATTTTTCCATTTTTAATGCTCTTCTAAAGATTTTCCTTGCAAGAGGTCAGAAAGTAAGACATAATTATGAAATAGTTATAAAACCAGAATGAGTGCATACTGGACCAAACCTACATGCTCCAGCATTGGCTGACAGAGGGGAGGGCTAGATGGGATATTAGGAAGAAATTCTAGAGTCTGAGGATGGTGAAGCCCTGGCACAGGGTGCCCAGAGAAGCTGTGGCTGCCCCTGGATCCCTGGAAGTGTTCCAGGTCAGGTTGGACAGGGCTTGGAGTAACCTGGGATAGTGGAAGCTGTCCCTACCATGACAGGGGTGTTGGAACAATATGGTCTGGAACATCCCTTCCAACCCAAACCATTCCATGATTCCATGACTATGGCCCAGTTTCATGACTTGTTGTGGTCCTCATTCCAGCATGGAGCGTGGCCTCTGCACATGACAGAGCCTTAGCATGACTCAGCTCCAGCCAGGAAAGCACATTTTCCACCCACACAGCTGCACCTCCTCCTCTGAAGCTCCCTGGTGGCTGGGGACATGACAGGACACACATCCACCCCTCTGCTGCTGCACCCACTGAGCACATTGCTCTGCCAGCAGTTTGCACCAACACCTTCCATGGGAGCCCTTGGATGGGAGAGTTCCTGCTCCTCTCACATCTCCTCACTGCATCTCCTCTCACAGAGCACAACAGAACAATCTTGCAAGAAGTTGTGTAGCAGGGATAACAGGAGAGAAAACGTGCTGCATAAATTCCTGGGCTCTTTCTTCCTTTAACACCAGCAAAGACCACTGAGCCTTAACTGTAAAGCTGTGATCATGGACAGGCAAGAAATTTTGAGTCCTAAGAAGGAAAACACCACCTCCTGCACAGGTTAGCCAGCCTGTCCCTTACAGATATTCCCCCTGAGATTCTCCCAGCTCAGTAAAAGACAAGATGAAATCCCATCTGAAAGTGTCAGGGCCTCAGGTCAGTCTAAACTGACCTTCTGGGAGCATCCTGAATCCTCCTCCCTCCCCCAGCCTTGGAGATGCTGATCCAAATTTCTCCTTTACTGTTTTTCTTGGCAGCTGTTTTCTTTCAAGTCAAGCTATGGCTGTGTCACTTTTAGGTACTTAAATTCATATTCTTGATTCATTTCTTCCCTAATCACTTGGGATACTGAGTTTTACAAAGGGGAGTATAATTAATCTTCCAGGTTTGTGCATGTGTGATAAAAAAGATGTGATCTGTGACAATTTAATGCCCTAGCTAGCTGCTGTTAGACAATGGAAATTTCTGAGTTATACCCCCAAAAAGCCACACCCAGCTCACAAAGGCTCCAGCAGCTGACAAGCATCTTCTCCAAACTATTCAGCGGGAACATTTTTTGAGAACTCTTTTGGTTTTGTTGTTGTTTTAAACTTGGCCCCAAATATCAGCTGCGAAAGAACAAAGCCTCAAACTTGTGCAGTCGGTTCGATGAGTTCCAGGAGCTGTTGAATTTCTCACGGCGTTATCAGCGATCTTGGGAGACCCACGGAGGTGAATTTCGTACAGCGATTGCTGTTCAGGCGCTCCGCTCCCCTCTGACATGCATTCCTCCTCCCACTCCCCTCCACCATGCATTCCTCCTCCCGTTCCCCTCTAACATGCATTCCTCGCGATCCCGGCGGTGGTTTTTGACAGTCAGCATCGCTCCAGACAGCTCCATCCCATCTCAATCACTCTCTTAGAAGTTAACAACCCTGCGATGGCCAGCGTCGATATTGGCTGCCCATAACAAAGCTGTTAGAGCGGCGTTTCGGTAGGAAATGGTGGGAATGCTGCAGTGATCAGACGGAGTTATAAAAGGTTAATGAAGATGAAAGGAAAGAAAATGCAGAGGAAAAGCCCAGGCAGCCAGAGAGATTTTGGCAAGATTTGCTAAGCTGCTGCCTAGCCACACGCTACTTCCTGCATTTCCCAATCCAGCTGCACATTTCCAGTAGCCTCAGCAAGTCTGTATCGCTGGGAGAAACGCTGAGCTGACTGTGTAGCTGGTCACATTCATGTCCTTTATTGAGGAAAATGTTCAAGTTCCTTAGAGGAATTTGGGAATAAAGTTCATTTCATCTGAATACATTGTCCCTGAGGAGGGTAAATTCAGAACTGCTCCAGCTCAGGCTGGAAAGGCGTAACTGAAGTACAATCCATGTGTTGCTCACCAAAATAAGAGGTCTTTTTTGGAAGAGTATTTTTGGAAGGAAAATTTTTCGCTTAGGATTATCAGAGACCTATTAAGAACAAAAAAATCCTCTGGTACCGCTGGGTAGGACGGGATGTTGCCAGCCACTCCTTCAAAGCAGGGGGAAAGAAGTGTCTTAATTTCTTTCCACCCTCATCAAGGGACAATTCCGACAATACAGTTGTACTGTAATATCCCGATTTCACACTATGGAACTCCACCCCTTCGCCTTAGAAAGCTATTTAACGCCTTAATAGGCGTCCTCATCACTTTTTTTTTTTTTTTTTTTTTCCTTAAAACCGCATCACTGTTTTATTCCCTATGTCTCTCACAACCTAAAACGTCTCTTCCTCCTCACCGGCACGTCAGGTTTTCAAATGACTGCGGGCTGTTGCCTAATCTTTGCCCTATTCCTCATCCGACGTCGAGACGGGTGCTTAGCTAAGCTATGCACATAGCTCACAGTCAGCATCGCCACGTCAGTCAGCATCCCCAGCTGCTGCCGGCGCTGCTTTCTGAATTCCTGACACTCGTCACCCTGTGGCAGTGCCAGGAAGGGGACACGGACCTGCTGGGTGGGATCAGACGGGCTCGGCAGAGGGGGACTTGCAGCCCTGCCCATCACCCTGCAGCCTTGCTGCTCATCCTTCAAATGTGATCTTCCACACAAATTTCTCTGTGCTTTTCCAACTTCCCCGTCTCATCAGCAAGGTTCTTTTTTGCCGTGTTGTTTAGTCCGTGTATCTCCAAAGCAAGCCTTGACCTCCTCTGCTGCTCGTTTCTCCCGGTTCCTCCCAGTTGCACACTGACTGCAGCTCGGACTGCACAGCATTTAGCACTGAAATCATTTATAAAGGTGCCACATTTGGCCAGATTTACCATCTATAACCCAAGAGACACCTCCTGCAGCCCAGCCACGCGTCCATCCCCCTGTCCTTATAGCTGTCATTACTGATGTTAACTGTACAAGTAGGCAAGCACAGTGTCCTCCAAACTAATTCGGTCTCCATACAGCATGGAGACTTTTGGGTCTCCCACATCTCATCCCCTGGGGATTTTTTGGCTGTGACAAACTTTGAGCTGGCTGTCAGTTTATGGGAGCTGCTGCATTTGCGCCACTTTGAACCTCCTTCATGAGTAAACCACTCTGACAAGCCAGAGTTCGTGGGGTCCAGATTTAAATGCAGATTAAAAATTTCGTAGCAGAAATATTACAGGAGACTCGAGATCCTAATTGTTTCCTGTGTAAAGCAGGAGCTTAATTTTTATTTTTAAACTCTCAAGTGCTGACAGCCAATACTTCGGTGTGAAAAAGCTGAAGATGCAACTGCTGCCTCGCTGTGAGCAGGTAGCAACTTCCAGAGTTTAATCTTACACCTTAATTTGTTCTTAATATTCAGATGGTGGCAGCAGCCAGGAGGCATTATCAAGCTAAGTGCTCCTTTGTGTCAATACACAGCGGTAGAAAAATTCCCCGCCCAAATGAGCCGTGATTGTTGTACCGTCTGGAAGAAAGCCACCCTCTCTCTAGTGCCGCACTAATGCACTTCTAGCGACAGAACTGATTAGGATTCCTGCCTTGGATTTGCTCAGATCTAGCCTGGTGGGGTTTTTAATCTTTGGGATAAGCTGTGGATAGAGAATAACCATTTAGATATAAGTGCATCGCTGGGAAAGGGTTTGCCAGCACCCGTAGCAAAATGACTTCAGAGTCAGATCTGGCAAGTGCTGCTCGATAGTAAAGTGATACCCTGGGGTGTGGGGGCAGAGGGGGATTTTTGGCTTTCAAGTAGCACCAGACATCTTTGCCTGATTCTGTCTCCACTAGCACAGAATCTGGAAGAGTGCTGAGGAATGTGTGCTAAGAGTGAAAATAAGCACCCGCCACTCATCTCAGATTTGAAATGACGCCTGGTAGGGGAATTACAGAGTCATCACTGACAAGGGAGGCAAAGGGGGCATTGCTTGGGCTGTTTGAGCCCCACGGCTCTCTGGTGCTCTATGTTGATACAGCTGCCCAGTGAAATCTGGCAGGATGTGTGTCCTTCCCATCTTGGTGAGGCTGAGAAGCAGCACTGCCCGTGCAAGAGACACCAGTGTCAGGTGTAATCCAATGGCGAGCTTCTGAATCTCCAGTGTCTGGCAAGGAGCAGTCCTCCCCATCACAGTCTTCTCTTGCAAACAAGAAAGTCAGGTATTCTTCCAGAAGGCTTCTTTCTCCAAAGCCATTATTTTTCACCTAAAAGACTTTCCCCTAAAAAAGTCTAACTTAGTCACCTCGCTCTGGTTGTCCATTGCATAATGAATGGCAAGGCCTCCTGAAGCTGACAAGGATTCAGGAGTGACACAACATCACAGTGGACTCTGCCACAGCACCCAAGCACCACGAATTCCTGAGACCCCTCTCCCACACACTTATCACCCCACTTTTCCTACGGCTGCCTTGAATTTGGCAGCAGTATAGACACAGACACGTAGACTGCAGCCTAAAGGTCTCAGATCCCAAAGCACCAGCCAAACTCAGCCTGAAATCGATGTCCTTTCTGATTCTCATGGATGTCAGAAAGATTTATCCAGAGAGATCTTATTTTACAGCCTGTGTCTTCTGGTGTGTTTGCTCTTTCAGCGCCCTGGGTTCAGAAGCTGCTGCCTCCCCCCCAAACCCTCTCTCACCCTTGCTGGAGGGATATAAATTATAGCAGTCTGTAATGCATTCAGCTCTGGTTCTGTCCATCATCTGTGCGTGGCATTAACCCTCTGAAACTTGGTCACCCAGATCTGCATTTCCCAAGGTTTGAATCCTTATCCATTGCTAAAGCCGCTCCGACAGCCAGAGAATGAGGCGCGTAGGCAGCCGGCATTTCTAAAGAAAACTTGATGGCTTTCTGACACCCGACACATGCAATTCCCAACAGAGTTAATTGAAGCTAATTCCTCAAAGGCTGAGATGAGAATATCCCCATAAATTACGTTCCTGCTTCATTCCAGACAAGGACGGCATGAATGCATTACACGCAATCCCCCAATTTGCAGTATTAAAACCAGCGAGTCAATCAAGGAGGCTGAATAAAGTCACTTGAAAGCTGAAAATCATTTTCATCCTCTCTCCATCTGCACTGTAACCTGAAAGGTTGATTTTTGAGAGCATATTTCCACGCGCACAGCAGGACTCATTCAGTCAGAGTGGAGTCTTCTCCATGGATGTGACATGTGGTGGGTACAGCAGAGCCCCTGTTTGGGAGATTTTGCTGGGGTGCAGGTTTTCAAGGCTGTTATTGAGGCAACTTTCAAAGGTGTCTCTAGAGACCTTTGAGTTTCCAAGACAGAGAGAAAAACACCACAGGACTGAAGGCACCTGCTGTTGTCTCAGAAAGCCAGGGCTGGTTATCGTGGAGGGCACACACAGAGACATGCAGGCACAAATCTAACCTATAACACTGCTACTGCCAATCTGCTCTCATTAAAAGAGAGTTATTTTTAAATCCTGTGTTTTTTTGGACACAGTCCTAATGACAAGTTATTTTTAAATGGTACTTTAAAAATATAGGCACAATTTGCGTGCCATTCATGTTACTTTTAGGGTCTGAAATATCACTGAATTGTACTACAGAGATTATGCAAATTAAAGCCAGATTCAGTGAAAAAGTGCCCATCTTCTGTGCTGCTCAAAATCAGAAGGACTGAAAATACATTTCTGGAAATTTTTACTGCCTTGCAGAAGCTCTGGAGATGTAAAAGTTGGAAATTACTTGAGCTGTGGTCTAAATGCAGTTGGTTATCTTTTGGAAGAAGCAAGGGTGCTTCATGTTGGATACTGAGAAAATAAATACCCAGGTGAAGCCATGGTGAAAAGCTTAGCCCAGAAGAAATAGAAACCCTGCGACAGAACCAGGATCTTGGGTCCCACCATGGCTTAACCCCAAAGTCATGCTATAAACTGGAACAGACTAAAGAACAAGACTTCAGCATTATATGTCATGTCATAAATGAGCCGTAGGGCAACTCTACTATGTACTTTTTCATTTATAAGGTATTTTAGATGTGCACTATTTGGCAATTAAAGTTTGCACCAAGTTCAAGCCCAGCTGTGGTGAACCTGCAGTAATTCTCACTTGAACTTGTAGACTTCAGGGGCCCAGGGAGATATTAACAACTGCCTTGTCTGACCTTCTGCACCAGATGTATCACAGTTCCTGCCTCAAGTCCATAACTCCTGACTGAGCTATGACCCATCCCCAGGGAAATATGCACACTCAACATAAAGGCTTAGAAGATGGAAAATCCAACTTGTCCTTGAATTGCTGTTCCAAGGTGAGCTGCCTTCCTTGCTCCAAGTCCTCCAGCTCTAATTGACTCTCATTTCCATTGTAACCTTTCCTGCTAACATGAAGCATCACCTCCCACTAGAAATTTCTTCCACACACAGGTACTCCAAGACCACAGTGAGTTGTGTCCCAACCTCTTGGATCAGCTAAACCAGGGGGGTTACTCCATAATAATATATTCACTCCTGGCTGCACATGCAAGGATGCTGCTGCCCTGTCATGAGTAGTAGTTACCACAGGTCAGCTGAGGTTCAGGAAATGTCCACACAAATGCCCTTCGCCCAGAACTAACACAGGATTATCTCTAAAACACAGCTCAGGAACACGATAAACTCATTTGTATTCTTTTCCTTTAGTCTAATTACTTTGGAGAGAATAATTCATGAATGAAACGCCCAACTCAAGAAGTGTTAAACGCATTGAGACAGCATCCCAAGTACATTTAAATAAAGTAATATTTACCCTTAAGAAAACACAGCACTGATTTAAACACAGTTTTTAATGATTAAATGGTAAAAATTGTGTTACCAGTTTGAAAACACAAGAAATAACTCACTTTAGGGAAATACATTTTCATTTCTATAAATGAAAGGTCGGGGAAATATTCTTCATCAATGATACATGAGCAATATAATGTTCTGTTCCTCTATTCTACCCGAGAGATCATGTTAATCCTTTTGATTTATGCACAGCTCCTTAACTAATACTGGAACAAATGGTATTGACAATTAAACTCACTTCTGCAAGAAATTCATTGTATTTGCAGCACCCACAGTAAGAAATGCCTTCACGGTTCTGACAGGAGATCTAAATAAAATTAAAGCGCTAAGAACAAAGGCTGTAGAAAAATCAGAAAGGCATGGCTGATAAGGGAATGTGACTTGCTTATAGGGGGGATTTTTGTATATATCTAAGCCAGTATATTGCACATAAAAAAAGGAGAGTCTGTATTCTTCAGTTTAAACACATATATCTTCAGTGCTTTGCTCCTCAATGCATAGCTGCCTGAAATACTGACCATCATACAGAACTGCCTTTGAAAAAGCTGGCAAAGACCCGAATCAATTTAATCTTATTAAAATACAGAGCATTTTAAAGATATTATCCCCACTGGCTTGCTGATGGCTCAATTGCTGCTACAATCTATGCAAAGGCTTCGAGTGATGAAACTCTATTAGTTCCTGCCTTGTCTCTCCTTTTCAAAACGGTTTCAGAGGCTACTGCTATCACTGGCTCATCAGTGCTTAAAGGAAATACTTTCAGAAGCAGAACTAGAAATGTCTCCTCTTGCATTCCCAGTATGTAATTAGGGGAAAGCTGCATTCCTTTCAGCTGTACACACAGAGTCACACAAAGCGTTTTCTAGAAATGGACTTAACTAGGGTCAGACAGCAGCAATCAGCAATAACTCACTCCGGAGCATTCAAAGGAATTAATACTGATTACAGGTTATTTAGTCATTCTGAACAAAAGAAAAACAAAACCAAACAAGAAAAACCCCCACTCTTGTTAGAAGCAGGCACCTGGCACAGCAGAGAGCTGCCAGCCTGCCACAAAGCGCCGGCGATTACACCCTGCGGAGCCCGTGCAGCAAATCCATGGAATCAGCAATAGCTCAGGATGAGGCACCAGCCCAGAACCAAGCTCGTGCCACTTAAAAACCGACCTATGATTATTCTCAGGCAACAGTGCCCAAAGCAGCCTAAGGTTTGATTGCTAAAAGGACATTATGCCACACAACTGAGCGATGATGATTATAATGGTCACGAGTTCCCAGGGCTATGGCAACTTCCAGCTGAGCGAGGTGCTTTAGGAAGAGGCAAAATATAGACTGTATCATAAAAAATGAGCTCCTCTCCTGCTTGGGGAGTGCAGGAAAGGGAGAGGAGCCCGTGCTGTGCTCTACAGCTGCCGTTCCCTTGGTCTGGTGACGCTGAGCACACACAGGGCAGCAGCTCAGTGAGCACAATCAGCTGTGGAAATTGTCAGCTCGAAGGATTTTGAAGTGCCCCCAGGCAAACTACCTCATAGTGAAGCCACACTTGCTCCCAGCTACGCTCACAGTCCCACACCATGGGGCCAGCAGCAGCTCCAAGTGAAACCCATGGCTTTTTAAAGGCACTTCTTCAGTTGTCCTTCAACAAGCACTCAGCAATTTGTGTTCATACCCTGTTATTTATTAAAGCTGGCTCAGGAGGGAGGAGGATTCAATGCCTGCTTCAAATCAGTCCCCCTAGAAATGCTCATTTTCACTCATAATGGAAAATAGAGGATTCCCACTGCCAGGAGGGCATAGCTCAAGCCGAGTAATCCCTCCTGAAATTAGCCTGTGAGGTGATGAAAGAGCAGCAGTTTTTTCTGAGAAAAGGTGGGAATTCCCACTGCAGTTATAATCTCTTTGCTCCATGGAAGACTTTTTAGTCTGCAGGGAGAGGAGCAGTTCAGCACAAACAGCACAAGGGGCAGTGGGGCTGGAACTAGATAATCTTTAAGGTCCTTTCTGCCCCCAAACATTCTGTGATTTTGTGATTCCACACTCGCTCCCAGCACATCATGACATTGCTTAAAAAACTGGCAAAGGAAGGTTCTCTTACAGAAAATGTTCATATTTTAGTGAAAGCAAAAGTCAGTGTTCACAAATGAAGAGTTGCCCAAATTTTTTCGGTCCTTCAGTTTTACTTTGGAAGGTCTGGGATGTTACAGAAGGCATGTTGCTGTTTCTAAGGATTGCTATCTGTCCTGCTGAGATGCAAATCAAAATTAAAAAGGAGGGTGAGTAAATATTTTCAGCCACCCATGGGATTTCTCCCTTTGACTTTCCTCAGTGTTCAATAGTCAAGAGAGGGAACAAACATGGACAGAGAAATTGGGGAGATATTTTATCAGGAAAAGTAAGCACAAGCAGCATATGGCTGGGAATTAGATGGTCTGAGGTGTGAAAAATGGGTCTGTGAAGCTAAGAACATCTGTGCTGGGGTCCACTGATCAGCCTGGAGGATGTAACACTTCCAAGTGAGGGGGAATGGCAGGAAATTAAGTCCAGAGAGTTTCCTGGCCACGCCACTGTCACCTCCACACTCAGGGAATGACCGGACCCAGATGTGAGCAGTCACCTTGGGACTAAGTAATGAGTTACCAGTGATACACAGTGGCAGGTAAAGGCAAAAGCATACCTGTGACTTGTGAGACTTAAAAAAAATAAGAGGGTTGGGAAGAAATAGAGATTACGGTGCTTCAGGTGGAAATATGCTTTGTGGAGCTTCAGAAAAAGGGGTCTTTCTTTATGAGGGCTGCAAGTCTGCTCATCTCCCCATATTCCAGAAGCCTTAACCCATCTTCTTGTCTGATTTTCGTTTGCATCTCAAGGTCAGAGTCAGCCTGTTCAAGTGCTCTGCTGCCAGGCTGATTCTGCAGGCAGAGTTCTGACTGTTTTACAGTCCCTAGAAAGATTTAGATCATTCCCTGCTTTACCTCTGTGAGAATGAGGCAGGTTCTGCTGAGAGGAAATCTTCAAAGGGCTCTGCTTAGTGTCACAGGAAAGTGGCAGCGACCAGCCAGACCTGGACTGGGGATGGCCCTTGGTGATCTCTGCTGTGTGAGCAGCCCCTGGTTATTCCTCTTTGCTGCTCCATGGGCAAGACCCTGCACTCCTGACACTGCTTTTGCTACAGAATAGTGCTGGAGAAAACAGGCTGTAGGGTGTCCCAGACCTCCCAGCTCCCAGTCCCATGCCTTCCACAAAAATCTGGAATTTCCAGATGCGTCGTGTGAAGCTGCTGCAACATCCTTTTGCAAGACAAGCGCCCAAACTCAGATCTGAGGCAGATCAAGGAATCACCCTGCACAGATGCCTCTTTCCAAATACCTGGTGCTATCGTCCAAGCCTTTCAACTGAGTCCAGCGTCCTCCCGGTGATTACCCAAGGCTTTGTTAGACATGCAAATGAGACACTCATCTGGGATCTTCTTAGATGAGGACTTGGGGATGCGCCGCTGCCTCGCAGTGACAATGAAAGACTTTTTTTTTTTGCTCGTGCTGGCGATTTGCTGAGTGTGCATGGGAGAGCAAGAGCTCAGACACCAAGGTTCTGAGAAGCTGACAGCATTCCCAGCTGACACACCAGCTCGCCTTTTCAGCGAAACCTCCGTGGAGAGGGGTGAGGAGCAGGCAGGCAGCCAGGGGATTGCTGCCTCCCGTGCTCAACTTCACCTTCCTTTCATCCTGCAGCCTCACTCGCCCTCCTGGACAAAGCCAGTCCTGGGCTCCAGTCTGAGGCTGCCTGCCTGTTTAATCGTTATTTCTCTGACCTCCTAAAAGGGCCTTTGGACACAGGTAGGGCCCAGAGTAAGGAAGTGCAGTCACCATTTAGAATCAGCATCTAACACCCCCAGCAGTATCTCAAGCACTGAATTATCCCAGCACTCCTGCTAAGAACTAGTTTTCCAGGTAATTGCTGATAAATGTTGGCATTTTGAAACATGCTCCCTGATGGATTATGGCAATCAAGTTATGGGCATGGCACTATTTAGGAGCATTTATCAGGTGCAATTTTAAATAGTTTAAACATTATCAATGAATGAAGCGAGTGGTTATTAGGTAATAATAATTAGGTCTGGACACACTAAATAATCACTCTCCCTATATTATTCATTCGCCTGCACCAATATTTGTGATACTAATTTTTTTTTTTAGGATAAAGGAATGGGAAAAGCAGGCCTCAAGAGATGTGAGATAGTAAAGGAGGAGTGAGAGCTCAGCATAACCCAAGAAACTGGCAGATCAAAGTCTGCCAGTCCCATCCTGAAGTGAACTTCTGCAAAACTGATTCCTGGGATAGAGCCTTCCCAAGGGCAAACAGCACTGCAGAATCCACTGACCTGCCAGCAGCCAAGGAGATGCAGCTCTGGCCCGAGGTGATGAGAGAGCCTGAAATCCCAGTTCTGCATGGGCAGCAAGAGCCACACACCCAGCAGCTCATTTCAGCCCCCAAAGTGGCGCAGCCCGGTCAGCACGGTGCTGTAATTCATTATTAGCGGGGACTAATGAACCTTTCTTGATGGCAGCCCTATTCTGCTCATTCAAGGCCCATTGTCACCACCCCACAGTGCAGCATCTCCTTGCTCCAAAATGCAAAGATTGAAAAGCCAACACTTAGAGAGACCAGGAGGGCTCCCCCATTTGAGCATTATTTCCACATGCTGCTGTGTTTTGCTAAGCCCTTCTGCTCATTTCCAGGAGGATCCCACGGGGTTTAGGAATTAGCCTGGGGCATGGGAAAGTTGAGCTTCATTCCTTGATCTGCCACAGAAACCCCAAGTGCCACTGGGCATATCACTCAGCACCTCCACTTGGGTCTCCTAACTGTAAAATAGGGATAGGAACCCTGTGAGGGTGTTGGCAAGAAGATAAAACATATTAACCATCTGGGAGGTGCTGCGATGCTGTGATAAGAGGGGCCATGCAAGAAACTTAGATAAACAGTTTCAAAACTCTCAGCTTTTTGGTGCTTTCTCTTCCACACTCGGCATGCTCTGTGATTTCACACAGCCAGCTTCAGTCCTGTTTGCTCAACAGCTTTCTGAGCACTAGAGGTTTCCAGCCTTCCCTCAAATTGCAAAAGCTCGTGATCTTCCCAGTTTGCAGCTCGTGTTTTCAAGGGGGTGAGCAGAAATCTCCACAGTGCTTTGACACCTGCTGACATGAAGGTTTACACTTGGAGCACGAGGACATCTGTGTCGTTTCCCAGTTGGATCTCACTGACCACAACATTCACGCTCAGAGCACACCACCAAGTCAAGCCTTCTCCAGAAATGTTACATCTCTAACGACTGCAAGCTCTGGTTTGCCCATCAGCACTCCAGTGGATGTTTTAGGAGCATGAGGGAGTATTAAAGATAAATCATCCCTCCAAAAGCTCGAGAAAAAAAACCCCAGTCCTGTAAATACTTTCTAGGATCTGTGGCTGAAGCTTTCATAGACACTGAAGAACTACGAGGTGACATGAAGTCACTGCAGGGAGATGTAAACAACCCATGAAAAAAACATTGCATTTCAAAAGATAGGGCACTTCTAAGGCCACAGCATTCTAAACAGAATTATCTGATACCAGCACTGTTTATTTGCTGTCTGAGGTCTCACATGTAGGGCAGCCACAGCTTATCAGAGAAGAGTTGTCACCTATTTAGAGAAAAGCTTTAAGCTAACAAATTCTTGCGCTCTGGAGATACCAACCGCATGCGAGGATGGGGCTGACCATACTCATTTTCCATTCGGGAGAACAGTTCCCAGCACCACTACCACCCTTCTCAGGGTTAATGCCAACCAAACTGCACAGGGAAGGAAGAGGTGAGCCTGGCAGGATCATGACATCAGTATTCCAGCTGTATCCAATGCCCTTTTATATATACAGCTAAACACTTAATAGATTGAGCGACTTCAAAGCAACACATTACCTGCTGAATTAACCCCCACTTCCACCCTATTAGAGGATGCTTAACCGAGTAAGAAGCTTTCAGCAATTCGGTTGTCATGCACACTGGGATACACTGCAGAAAAAAATCCAGCAAGAAAATGGTGTGAACTATTTTTTCAGTGTCTGAAACGACTCTGCTAATGGGTCAGTGTCCTTCTGCAGGTTCCGATGACATGAAACACCCTTCTGGCCCTTTGAGAACCTGTGAATTACAGTTAAACGAGTCCTAATAGCTTGTTGCTTGACATTAACTACAGAATTGTGTTGACACACCAAGAGTGGAAGAGTCAACTCATGTTGTGTTGCTCAGCATTTACCCTGCGCCAGCCGGGAGCATGCTCAGATAATTCTGTCTAAGTAGTTACAAAAACAGCAGAAGTCGGGAGAAAAAGCTCCTGTGAAATTTGGCACCGTTCCAGCTCACCAGCTAAATGATTCCATTTGATATTCAAAACAGGCAGGTGGAAAATTATCCAGAGACACACCATCATGTTCTGCCTGAACAAATGCGAGAGGGACTCAAATACCACTTTGGACAGCAAATCAATTTAAATCTAAGCGTTTTCCTATCGATCCTCTATTTTTTTCCTGGAAAATGCACATGCTGTTTTGCTGTGGAAGAGACTTGTGTGTCTGAGGGCTTGGAAGGGGGTGTTAATTTAGGTTTTCCTCCTCACTCAGTGGGATTCAAAGGGCATCCAGCTTGTTTTGCCATGCCAGCCTGTGGTTTTAGTCCACCTGGCCTCCTGTGCAAATAAAATCACCCAGTGGGTTTGCAAGGTCTGCTCACAACAGCGTTACAGCTAATTACCCACAGGAGCCTTGGTGATGCTAAGCAGAGCATGCTCAGAGCTGCGTCTCACCTGACATCCAAAAAACGAGCACGCATTAGCAACCCTGATCCTTGAGGTCACCCCCTCCTGAAGCAAGCTGGGTTTTCCTCAGTACATCCAAGGCAGACCTTGCACCGTGTGACCTCCAGACTCAGTGCACCACCAGCCTCACGGGCTGCGCAGAGCTGGGGTCGTGTCAGAGCTTCTGACACTGCAGTGTCCATTAGAAAGATGCATTAGGCTTTATTGTAAACAAACAGGCTGTGGTACAAGGAGCCGTATTTCAATTACTTAAGCCCTAATGCCAAACTTGCTCTGTTTCAGAAGCAAGATAATGCAGCACTGACAAAGTATATTATCCTTGCTTTTCAGTAGCCACAGATAAGTATCACGATGTCACTGTGAAAAAATGCTTTCAATTATCCTATGTTGTTATTACTTAATCTGTGTTTCAAAAAAAAGCTTTAGACTGAAAAGATGTTAGATAAAGGCTAAGTGTTGCAGATAAAGGCATTGCTTCACTGAATATATGCTGTAAAAGCATGAGCTGTGGTTCCACACATTTAAATGAACCAGGCTTCTCTCAGCACGTTCCAGTACTGGCACAGTCACAGCCACGACTGGCTGCTTGCACAAGAAGGTGGTTTTGGAGCCCCAAGAGCAAAATGCAGAGGTAGGCTGGGGAAGGCTGGTCCCTGTAAGGGAAAGAACCTTTTCAAAGACTTCCAGAAGGCTTGGCATGAATCTCCTCCCCAGCTCATGGAGACTGGGTCCATGCTGAGGTCTGTCCTGGCACCACATGTACGACCAAGCTGTAAATGGCACAACAGAGGGGGATGGCCCAGCCTGAGGCTTCTCAAATGAACAAAGGAGCTTCATTCAGAAGACCCTGGCCACCAGATTCTCATTCTCTACACAGTCACCAGAGAGGTAGCAGGACTCTGGCTACCCATGTTTGGATTCCAGCTGCAACCCCGTGTCAGTAGTGTGTACTTTAATGGTCCCAGAAAATGAGTCCAGCACACTGAATTGACGACAAATTGATTGAAACCAGATGTGGTGAAAAAAGCCTTTTCCAAGTTCAATGGCACATGAATGGTCTCAGCCTGCCCCCAGATAATCCAACCTCTGTGCCCCAGTCTGCCACAATAAACTAATTGGGAGGTTAATATTTTGTCTCTGCTCTGTGAACTCCTTGGGGAAAGGAGCTTTTTAATTGCATACACAGCCCATGACCTGGTAGGCTCTAAATCTCACTGGGTGATGGGCAAAGTTATAGTGGGACTTCAGCTGAACACCCTGAGCTCATGTTACTGTCTGGATTAGCAAAACTCCAGACTATTACATCGCCTGCAGTCTTCAGGCATTGCTGGGAGTTTGGTTTCCCCACTGAGCTAAGCTCTTTTTTGGCATGGTCAAAAGAAGACAAACAAAGCACCGCAGGTACAAAGGCACAGGAGGAAAAGCAGCATCAAGCTGTTGTTTGGCCAAGCCAGCAGATGCACGGTGGCAATATTGGCTTTGTAGGAGAGCAGAGGTGGCCAGAGCCTGCACGCCCAGGTCTCACCACTTTGCAGACCTCATCATAACAGATATATTTACACTGGATACGCCTAATTAACACACCCTGCCAGACCCAAGCTTGCACTCTTCAGCCTGCACATGCAGAGCAAGACCGCAGTTTGGTCAGCTTGTGCTCCCCAAGGCAGATAAAAATGACCTCAAAAGCCAAGCTTGATTCATGGACTGCCATCAGAGGGTCCCTGGGAGGATGAGTGATTGATCCTGTTTACCTTTGGCACAGCAAGGCATTTAACATCAGGTTGGGAGAAGCTTTGTAGTTGTTATTCTAATGGGCTTCAAGACAGAACTATTTGTTTTGGAGCATGATAAGACTTTTCAGACCACTGGCTCCCTGGGCAAGGCTCTGAAAGCCTATCTGAGCACATGTGAAGCCACAGCATTACCAAGAAAACATGTCCCTCTTATATTTCCTTGTCAAAATTACAAAAAGCCCAACAAATCCTACAGCGTTCCACTCACATCTCTTCCAAAAACTGGGGGAAGAAGCCTGCAGCTGAGGTATGGCAGAGGAAAGGTTGAGAGCAGACTCTCCTGGTGACTAATGCAGCCGAGATAAGCATCTAGATGCTCGCTAAAACATACAGTATCACAGGCAGATTAAAGGCTCCTTCCGAGATTTTGCAAGCAGCCAGTAACTCCTACCCAGCCATCTGCCCAGAGAGGGCCTCCGACTTGTCAACCAATCCATTTCCCCCAGTGCCACAGGCTGGGTGATACCGATCTCTGCTGTGTTTTCTTATGAGAGCTTTGATGTACAATCTCCTCGCAGCGGCAGCCCCCTTTAGGGAACAAAGCCCTGCTCCAGCCGGGCTCCTCACCAGTTGTCCAGGTATTAGGTTCTTTTTTCCAGCTTCGGGGCAGCCCTATCACTAACCTTTTCCACTGACCTTTTGCAGGGAACCTTCTGCTCGTGGCCATCTGTGTCCTCCCCCTTTTCTTTTAAAGCATTCACCTGAGCATTTGCAGCAAGCAATTGCACACACACTGGTTTGCATCAGTCACAAAAGCTGTGAGCCTCCAATTAACCACCTCATGCCTTTTAATGATACAACGCTGAACAAGGAAGAGAATTAGAGGGAACATCCTCAGAAGTGGTTTGCAGCAGGACAGAGCCGTCTTTATTATTGTTTGTATGAGGATAGCACCTAGGAAACTCAGCTAGAGGCTGTGAAAACAAATGGGGAACTTGTGGAATTAATTTAATATGGAGAATTTATAGTCTACAGGACAAGACAGAGTAGGTGAATGAGGCGTAGTGCAATGAGAGCACAATGATTTTCTAAGGATCAGAATAACCTGTCAGCATCCTTTACTCATCAGTGCCAAGTTCCCGTGTCCTCCCTCCTCAACACCACTTCAAGAGTGTGAATGCTGGCAGAGGGCTCAGTAGCAAAGGCAAAATGTGCCTTTGACTCCCCAAGCCCCACACTGGGAGCACAGGGCAATGCCTTGTCTCTGTTTTCAAAAGATATCTGGAGATACTGCACCTGCTTGGAAGGTTTCAGGCAAAACAGCATTTCAGAGGAATTCACCAATTCAGCAAAATCTCAGCAAGGTGAGTCAATTTTGCCCAGGTTCCCATGAAACTTGCACAGGGCTCCAAACATCAGAAACTTGCTGAGTTTCCTGCCTGGTCACCCATCTGGTTCCTCCACCATTCAGGTTTCCAGGGCCCTGGGGCAGCCTGCTGCCAAATAGGCTGCTTAGCAAGAGGGGATTTCACTGCTCCCACACTTCTCACCTTGGGGTGTCCCAGTCATTAGACCATCTCAGGCAGGAAACACCAGAGCATCCACAGATGGAGAACTCATGAAACCCAGTGGAGAGGCTGAGAGACAACCCACAGTGCAAGCTGCTGCACTGTTCCCTTCTGCAGAATTTCTACCTGGTTGTGTTCTGCTCTACTTTGGCAGGAATTCAGCCTAATTTCATCAAAACTAAACTTTTTCCCAAACCATAATCTCTTATTTAAGCCTTTTCCTAGCAGACACCCTCTCAGGACAGCTCATTTTCCTCTCAACAGCAACAGAGGCTGCACATCAGTCCAGTCCCAGCTGCTCTCAGGTCAGGGGCAGAGAGTTGTACATCCTGTACAGCCCACCAGGAACATTGCAGGGATAGACAAATCAGCCAAATCTAAATTATCTGCTCTGGAAGACAGATGATATGAACAATCTTACAGTCCCACGAGCTTGCCATGGGAGGAGAATGAGGTAAAATCTCTATTTATCCATCCAGTGGAAATATTTGATCTGCCTGAGGACAACACACCTGATATTGTGACTACAGTGTCGTGGGGCGCAGAACAGTTCAACAAACTCAAACAAAGGAAATGGGGGGAAAAGAAGAGATTCACTTGGGAAAATCACTGCCTAAATGACATTTATTCTAGATTTGCTAGAAAATACAGGGTACAGATTCTGGAAAGACTGAGATGAAGCAATACCAAAACAAAAGGGACTGAAAGCTACTTAAAGTGTCTTGTTCTGCTTCACGTAGCACCAAACATTTCCCAGTGCTCATGGACCAAGTGACAGCAGCAGCAGCCACTGTGCACAGGCACCTTTGCTTACCCTGTTCAGCCACCAACAGGCTCCAGTGGGAGCCTGAATTTATCTACACTATGAGAAACATGATTCTGGAGGCCTGTTGTTCCCAAGACATACCTGCAACGTGTCCTACAAGCACCGAGGCTCCTCCTTGGGACGCAGCCGGACGTGCCGCGAAAGCTGAGAGCTCCCGAGCACGCCGTGGGAAGTTCTCCTGGGAAACATCTGTGGGAGACAGTGACACCAGCTGAAGGGTTATGTGGGGCTCGAGCAACAAACCATCTGTCAGGACCTGCTCATTAGGATGTTTACTCACAAAACTTGCCTTTTCATCGGCACACCAGAAGCAGTTTCTGAAAGAAGCCCTGACCACCAAGGGAACGGCCTCAGAATCAATCAGCAGGAACAGGAGTGGATCCAGCAGCCAGAGGAATCAGTTTTTAGCACAGGGACACTTTGTCCATTTCATTGTCTCTCCTAGCTGTAGATCAGTCAATTATTTGGGTTTTTAGATCAATGTCAATCAGGATTTTTGGCAGGACAAATCCATTAACTCCGCTGTACAGGGAGGGTGATTTATTATTTTCACTTTGCTGTGTTTCCTGTCCGTATTATAATGCTTGTGTTGAGTAGCTAATAAAAGGTGGGAAGACAACAGAAAGAAAACACAGTTCTCCACTTGTCTTGTTTTTGTTGTTAAATATGAAATTAATTGTTTGTTTCATATTTCTGTAATGAGTAACTACCATGTTCATGAGCCCAAGGAACCTACCCAGGGTGACAGTGGGCATCTGCAATAGGCCCAGGGGAAGACACATGCTCTGAATCAAATGTCAGTGGCTCAGCAATAAAAGCCTCTCTCAGGGCTGAGACCATCCTTCAAAGGCAGCAAGTCTCACCATGGATCAACACAGGAAAAAGAAAGCAGCAGGGACCACAGCAGAGATCCCTATCTCCATGGCAGGGAAGGGGAGGGGAAGGAAAGGGAACTTGTCATTTAACAGCAATAATAAACACTTCTTAGTGTGCTTCCTCCTCTCCCTGCATGAGCATCTTCACCCTAAGCCCCGATGGGCTCCAGGTGGGATCAGTCAGATCCAAGCCTCTCAATCCCAATATTCCTGTCAGAGAAAAATACTTTGGGGTAGCTGCAGATCGTGCAGCTCTAGGGTTGCTGCAGTGTTGAAGACAGTGATGTGTTACCTCGATGTGTTTGTTGTCCCTCACAAACCATTCAGAAAGACACCTGTAAAAAATCACGGATATGTTGCAGATGAGAAGAGGATCACCTCTCTTCCTTCCAAGCAACTGAACATCAAGGAAAATACTCTCATGAGGTGTTTGACAGGAGAAACAAGCCAGAACTTCACTTTCATTCAGCACTCAGGCTTTAATGCCAAGCCACAATTTATTTCACAAGGAAGAAGAAAAAAAAAAACAGTAAAGGAAACACTTTCCAGGATGAACATGCTGTCTGCTGTGGCCTGGAGGCAGGAAGGTGGCTTAAGCAAAGGCAGGGATCAGGATATCCAGGTCAGTGGCCAACACTGCCCTTGACCTCACTGCCCACCAGGTGGGATGGCTGCTTGCCTGGTGCAGCTCCTGTGGCTCCTGCCATGGCCTCTGCAAGCTGCTCCAACAGGATTTACAGAGCTCTCTCTTATCAAACCCTGATGCATTTTCTCTCCCACTCCTTTCCCAGCCCTTGCCCTGCACTGGGAGATAGAGAATGATCCAGCACTGAGGACTGACCTGTCTAGAATGAGGAGACCATCACCATAATTCTGCTTTCCAAGATTCTGGATTTTTAGCAAACACCTACTCTTTCCTGAGTTCCCCTTCCCAAGGGAAGAGTGTCTTCAGGAAATCATGTCAGTCAAGAGTCCAGGAAAGAAAACTGTAATGTGATCCAGGTCTAACCTGCAGAAACGCTGGGAATGTCTCCTTTTACAGAGGGCCCTTCCAAAAGGAAACCAACCCACTGTAAATAATGTGTCTGGGAAGAGAAGGCAAACCTCTAACCATTCCCTTGCCTCCACTGCTTGCTCAGTTAAGCTGCATCTTTCCTTTGAAGCCAGGCAAAGTTACCCTCTGCTTTCTAGTTCTGTTCTCTAGCCCAGAGATCCTGCTGTTTTGCTAATCTCACTGCCTGAAACTGGGATTAAAGTTGGATTAGCCAGGCAGATGAATGAGTGGTGCTCCAAACCCTCCACATTTGGTGTTTGTGCCTGCCTCATTTCCCCAGCTCTACCTGGGCATCCAAGGGAAGGGAAGGGAGCAGATACAGAAAGGGTCATTCTGTCACTTCCCAATTGCCATTCCCAGGGTTTACAATAAGTCCTGCTACTGATACAGAGCACAAAGCACATTTATGCAAATAATTGAAGTGGGTTTAACTCTGTGTCCTCAAATACAACAATATTCATTTCTTCCTTTGAAAGCCCTCCTTGCTATTACTGCTTAAATCAAGGACTCGAGTACTGCTTCTCCCAAATTCAAATTAACAGTTTGAATCCAGTTTCACCACACAGAGTCTGGCTTTTAAGGAAGAGCAGGGAGCTCCTCCCAACATGAGCCAAAAGAAGTCATTGGGACAGTTTGTACAAACAGGCATGGGACTCTTGGAAAGCTTAGTGACCTTGATCCAGTATTCCTGAGCACATGCTTAATTCACCCCAAAGTGTGTGCTGAAATGCTTCACTGAGTAAGAATGGGCTTAATCACATGCTTAAACACTGACTGCATGAGCACTTCAGAGATTAAGATTGATTAGGTCCTTCTCCTACCTGTACTTCATACCTCCCCTCTTCGTGAAAATCTCATTTCTGAGGGCATGAAGCTCACAAGGAGACAGGGAGAACACATTTTTCAACAGATTGCAAATTTTCTAACTTCCTGCCCCTCGACCACAGAAGACTTGACCTTTTTAAGGGGGGACTAAACAATTTACTTCCAAAGTCCAATGGCAAGACCCCCATCATGAGGTCAGAGTCCAAGGCATATGGGTTTTCCTTTAATATTGTCAAGGAAGTCTTAGTTCCCAGGACTTACAACACCTTTAAAACAAACAAAATCCAGATTTTCAGAGCTTGGCTCAGTGAAATCAAGTTGTTAACGTTAATACACTTTATTGATCTTAAAGGAATACAGCATGGAAACAAAGGCCATTAATTGAGAGAGAGGCTCTGTTTACATCAAAGGAATACACAACATGAAAGGAATGAAAGGAGCAGATCCAAACTCAGGCCCCCACAAACTGAGGTCCCCACAAGAACAATACACAAGGTTCAAGTGTTTACTTCAGCCTAGACTTAGTCTGGTCCCCAGTGTCACTTGGACCAAGCTTGTCCATGTTTTTTGACTGGAAGCTATTCCAGGCAGCCACTGCTGGATCAGATCCCCAGATCCCTGCTCAGGGGGAAGCAGATTTGCCCTGCCCCTTGGTAAGTGTTCTACCAGTGTGCTCCAAAACTGTTCTGCTGCCCCAACCAACACTGGTCAAGTGGAAATGACCATGGGATGCATTTCCAGACTGCTCTGTTGCTCCAAACCAAGGCACAAGTGGAGACACAGTCAGATGGAGAGCAAAACTCCCCAAGGACAGTAAATTCCCAATGCAAAGAGCAGTGGAGGCACTCTGGCTCAAGGATGGTTCATTTGGTTTGTAGGTCACCAGCTTTTCCTGCAATTTATAAGCAACTGCAGGGTGTAAAACTGCTGCCCAACAGTGACTCCCAAGGTAGATTCATTTATGGACTGAAGGTATGAGGAACACATATGGATTGTGTCCATAACTCACAACATGAAAGGAGGGGTGATGTTCACCATAACAGAGGATTTAGAGTGCCTGCCTAAAAGGGTGGATGAATTTATTGTGCCAGAGGACCAGAGTGACCAAAACCATGTGTCCATAGTCTGGATAAATGCATGTCACCATCAGCCAAGCATGGAAAGTGAACTTCTTGGCAAGGCAATGCAAAACTCGCCTTCAGCAGAAGTTGGGAGGGAAAAAGGACTAATAAATATTAGAGTGAGGCAAATTCAATTGCATAGACAACTCCCATCGATTACTTCTAGATCAGAGGAACACAGGAAATGGTCTGCTGGTTCAGCAGGGTGATGCATCTCCCCCAGCTAATGGTGCTTCAGCAGCTGCAGGAAAAAATCTTGAGGAGGAGAAACACAATCCTGGCCACTGTTTGCAGTCCAGTCACCTCACACTCTTCCTGGCATCCACAATCCTTGGTAGAGCACATCGATCCCCACCTTCTCTTTCCCTCTGAATTTGCTGATGTTACATCCATCTCACTATTTCCAGCAGAAACAAATTCCCTGCTGTGTAAAAATACACTTTCTAGTATCCCTCTAAATAGATCCCCCTGGTTTTCATGTATCTCCCCTCATTCCAGAACTGTGAGAATTTTCACACTCCAAAGCAACTCATAGAATCATAGAACAGTTAAGGCTGGAAAAGACCTCTAAGATCAAGTCCAACTCTTAACCCAAGCACCATCTTGTTCACCACTAAATCAAGTCCCCAGGTGCTACATTTTTTGAGCATTCCAGGGATGGTGACTCCACCACTCCCCTTGGGATGCTTGTTCCAACGCCTGAACATCCTTTCAGTGAAGAATTTTCTCTTAATCTCCAACCTGAACCTGCCCTGGTGCAACTTGAGGCCATTTCCTCATGTTGTGTTGCTTGTTAATTGGGAGAAGAGACTGACCTCCCCTGGCTCCACCCTGCTTTCAGGGAATTATAGAGGGTGATAAAGTCTCCCCTAAGCCTCCTTTGCTCCAGGCTGAGGCTCCTAGCCCCCTCAGCCACTTCTCTCAAGACTTCTGCTCTAGTCCAGTCTTTTCATCCATTCCATTGCGTTCTCTGGACATGCTCCAGCATCAATTACTTCTCACCACAGTTCTCCATCTGCAATGTTAAGCTGAGAATGGTTCAGGTTTTTGTATTAGCAGCTCAGTCATATTTATTTTTGTGGGCTACTCCAAAGGTACATACTCTGAAGTTAGCTATTAAAAATGTATTTAGCTGTTTCTGCTTCCTCAAAAATGTCCTTGTTCCCTCTTGTAAGGAAAATCACGTGCCTGGGGAAAGCCATGCCCAGCATGGTGAGTCACCTGCCAACTGGCCACCGCTGCCCTTTGCTGCTCTTTGTGACAGGAAGGGGTGCAGGTCCCTCAGATGGCTTTGCTGGCTGCCACCTGAGGAGTGCCTGACCTTCCTCTGAGGCAACAAACAGATTTGGGATTACTGAAGGCACAAGACTGTTGTGGGGAATCTGTTTTCAGTCCTTATCCAGCATGAACCCCAAGCCATGAGAAAAGCAGAGAACTTTTAAGGGATGGAGAGATTCCTGCTGAAGCCCCAGGACCAGGAAAGCTGCAGAGGGCTGGGACTGACAGGCTCTCTGCAAGCAGGGGCTGTGCTGTGGAAGGCCAAGCCCAGACCTGGGGAATGGAAGCTCATCTCTTGTCCCCAGTTCCTACAGGACTTGGTCAGATGGTTTAAGCACCTCAGCAACTGAGAGTGCCAAGAGTGGTGGCCTTGATCATTCAAAGGCTTCTGGAAAAAATGAGGCAGAGTCCCTGGGAGGACTCCATTTAGTCCAGTCTAACTTACTGAGTGAGGTGTTAGGCTGAAACACCTCCTCTTCCCACCTCTTCTGGAAATGCAGGTGACCCAGCATCAGTGCACTCTATTTATGGGACTCTCCACTCCTCCTCTCCCTCAGACCCAGCTGTCTGAGCCCTTGCTCCACAGGCACTTTGGATTTCTCACGGCAAGCAGGAGGTCCACAGCAGGGGCCCCACGCAGTTGGGACGTCTGGGCACCATGCCAGAGCCTCTCCCTGACCCCGCACACACCAGACACAGTTTGATTCTTTATTTGCTGACCCACAGCTGGTGGCTGGGGCGAGGGAGCAGAGGACAGCCCCAGAAAGCCTGCTGGAAGACAGACAGCCCCGTGACAGGCTCAACCCCTCAGAGGGCATGGTGCTGATTCCCTCAGTGGGAGCCATGGTATTCCAGAGGTGTGCAGAAACACTGCACTATCTGAACCCCAAGGAATCCAGCTCAAACCTTGTGTTCCTTTATGCTCCCGCACTTTCCTGCACGTAAGGAGCACAGGGATACCTAATCCCAAAACTCCCCTCTACCACCTACCCCCACCTTGAAACAACTCCCAGTGCAGTGCAATGTTCCCGCTTCAGACTTCCAAAAACAACCATAAACACTGGGGATAATTAAAAAGTGAACGTCATGAAAAGTACACTGGCAAGCTGTGAGGCTGGAAAGCCAGGTAGCTTAAAGAAGTGCCAGATATTCAACTGGTCTCCAAGATCAGCAGATGTTTTTCAACCTAACATTGCAAAAACTTACTAACTCAGACGTGTTTCCTAAATCAGAACCAGAGATGCGAATGTGTGCTGTGTATTGGGACCATATCAAGTACTTTTCCAGTACTGTTAAGATCTGTTATTAATAAAAAGGAAA
>VYXD01008091.1:712998-723484 GCA_013397195.1 Hylia prasina | reverse complement strand
TAATGTTAAAATATTTTATAAAAAAAAAAAAAAAAAAAAAAAAAAAAAAGGAGGGGGTTAGGTGTCAATAGAAAAAACTAGGCCTGTTTAAGGGATTCTGGATGCTTACCTAAATCACATAAGAAAAGGAAAATTCCTTCCCCAAACTGAAAAGACTCGGTTGCAATTAAGAGGGAGATACCATCAGCCCATTTCTAAGTCTGGTATTAAGCTATTCAACAAGAGAACTGCAGAATACAGTGGCTGCAGCTGATACAGTCCCAGCGATATTTAGACAGCTATTTTATTTTCTTTATTTACTCAATTATCTGAAAAGAAACCATTCAGCAGCTCACTTTTGAAAACCAGCCTCCCTCACCGGGTTCAAGGTAATCTGCCATAGCACTGCAACTAAAAAGTCATCATCCCAATGCCACTGGACGTTGGTTTGTCTTCAGCTCCTTTACAGCCAGAGAGAGTGCATGGCTGAGGATCCTCTCTGCTGCTCTGCTACACCTTTGAGGAGATTTACAGGGATTTGCACGTTTTTCTCACTCAAAGAGAGATTATGTGGCATGATTAAGAGATATTCTAGGAAAGAAACTACCAGTTTCCACAAGACATTCCTTTTGCTTGATATAGCACCCATCAGTTATTAATGGGATGGCTTTAAGCTGTTGCTTAGCCTTAGTAATGCCATATTTAACAACAAGCATTACCTCTCTTTCCTCTTTGTAGTGGGAGCCTTTGTCCAGCAGTTTCTGGATGAATTATTCTGCACCTATATATATATATATATATTACATACATACATACATATATATATATACAGGCTGCCTTTCCATGTATAAAATAATAGGAGAGTTATGAGCAGATAAGAGGAGTTACAGCTTTTGCTGTTTCATGGGAGGTGGAAGTGCAAGGACTTTCTGGTTCACTGAATCCACAGCCTGGTGATATACTGCAAAATCCTTACAGAAACAGATTTTCCACTCCTTAAAGAAAGAAAAAAAAAACAACACCAAAAAAACCACCAAAACAAAACAAAAACCACACCAAAACACAAATAGGAAAAGAATAATATGAGAGATTATAAATAGGGATTTACTGCACTGCAGATTAAAAAATAAAATGTGCCTCTTACGAAAAATGTTTCCACCGTCTCAGAAGCTGCTCCCTGAGATGTTTAATTCTGAGTGGATCTTTCCTTCTTACATTTGCGAGGCAAGGAAACCTGGGGAAAAATCTTCTCTGCCTTTCAGGTGGGTGATATCAGGAAGGACACAGAGGAGCCACAAAGGAAAGCTCTGCTCAGACCTTGCTATGGAATGGACAGGCTGCACACATATCCCTGAAATCCACACCAACCACAACACCCACTCCAGTTGTTTGTCCACTGCTTCGTGGATGCCAAAGCAGAAGATGAACCTGCAGAAACCAGCTCAACCTGCCCAAAACCTCCAACCTTCCCACCAGGCAGCTCCAAGGGTTTTGTTGTGAATGGAGGCACTGCTGCCTACGGAGGGCTCCTTTCTCCTTTGCTGCCAGGCTCCCCTCCAGCCCCACAGGGAGAACCTGAGACAGAGACCAGTGGGTGACCCAGTTGTCACCTTCCATGACCCTGCTAGGGCTGTAACAGAGCCAAAGCTACAGAGGGCACCATGGACAGGCAGCCTATGCTCTTCTCCACCCAGCCCAGCTCCCAGAGCACACAGCTCTTGGGGATTTACTGACTGGACATTCCATGGGGACACCTGTTGTGTCCCACAGCTCAATTTGATTACAGAAACCAAGGATCTGCCCCCATTTTGTACCAGCCAAATCTGCAAGCACCCAGACAGGGAGCAGGATTAATATTATACTTCCATCTGCTCTGAAACATGAGCTGCCCATCAGCAACAACCTGAAGATGCCTCTGAGCTTCTAAATCCCATCCTGCCCTTGGAAAAATGCAAGCTATGAGAAGAACAAGAGGAGCCATGACAAGCCAATTCCTTCAAAGCCCAAGTCACATCCACAGCAGAATTTTAAACTTGCCCCATTTCCTGCATGGCTAAATGCAGGGAACGTTAACAGGTCACATCAGGAGACATCTAAGTGGTGACAGCACCAATATAAAAGCACTATCTGGGTCTGCACCAATGTAACAAACTTTAAAAAGTATTAAAACAGACTGTTTATTACAGCATATGATGTGTTATATTAATTTACACAATGATATAATATATAAAAACAGCCATTGATGATGTACAGTAAATTGGACATCAACAGGAATATTAAAACTACTGATACTCATGCACGTGACATGCATATGGGTTTTTTTTTTCTTTTTCAAAAGCAGTTTTACACAATATAATGAAGTTACTAAGCCTTGGTCAGCTGCTCCAGCTGCAGTTTATTCTGGACACCACCGCCATCCGCAGCGGGACTCCCAGGAGGTCGGAGCAGAGTGCACTCCAGGGAAGGCGACTTAACCTCGGAGACAGATTGAACAGGAGCCCTTTCCTGGTGGGGGAAGGCTGGGGGAGGACAGGAGTGAGTTTCAAGAAGAGAATCAACAAGAAAAGAAATAAAAACCAGACCAGAGTACCAGAAGGAAAAAGTTCAAGACGTGGCAACAGCAGCAGCAGCAGAAAGGGACAAGCAAAAACATGAAGAACCACCCTCACTCCCTCCCCTTTATTCCCTAAAAACTTATGACCTTAAGCTGTCGATATCCTGTATGAAACCCAGAACTGGAAAAACTAGGCAAGGAAGATCCATTCCCAGAAACCTTTTAGCCTTTTCTCAAAGCCTTCTGACACCACGCGCTGGAGGCTGTTCACCACGGAAATGGCAGCGTTGTGTTGTTGGGTTTTTTTGAACAAGTGTAACGGTCTTTTATTTCCACATAAAAGGCACTAGTATCCACCCAAGTTCTGAAGACAAGTGACATAATTTACCTTAAGTTTTAAATATTTGTATTAAAAAAAAAAAAAAATTGCGGAAATATGTACAAAAAAAAAGCACCTTGCTTCCGAAAGCAGAAGCAGATACATTCCACCAAGTCACCTCACTAGACGGTCGTCATGAGCTTCAGGGAGCCTGACCGAAAGCGGAGGATCTTCTTCTTGAGGTTATGGGAGGCTTTGATTTTGACAAAGGCCTTGGCCGCATTTTCATGCAGCTCCGGCGCCGTGACTGTTTGGATGGGGAGCGTCTGGACAAACTGGGACCAAATCAGGCCCCCGCTCTCATCAGAGTCGCTGGTGGTCGTGCTCTCCCCTACAAACTCCACCTCGCTCAGGCTTGACTCGCTGTCTCCAAAGCAGTTCGTGGTGTAGTTGCTCTGCTCGTCCTCGCTCGTGTCCACCACGGTGGAGTGGAACAAGGACTCGCACTCGGCCGAGTACTCCGAGTCGCTGGCCACGTAGGCGTAGGGGCTGACGTAGGGCAGGGGCACCTGTGAGTAGACCCCCACGCCCTCCCGCCGGTTCCTCCTCGCCCTCCGCAGGGCCTCCTCGTAGGAGATCTCTGCCGAGGACTTCCAGCGGCGGTAGTCGGCACGCTTGTGTTTGGGCTTGGCCACCACGACCTCCCGGCCGTGCCCATGGGAGCGGAGGGCGGACCTGTGAAGGCCGGCCTGCCGGCCCGGGAGGCTCGGCTCCATGGGCAGGCCGCTGCCTCTCTTCCCCCGCGACGAGGGCTTTTTCAGTTTCTTATTTGTATCCAATTCCTCAGGAAAGCGGCACTTCTTGCCGACCAGTTTGGCTTTCTCCCGCAAGGTCTGTGAGCTGTTTTCCACCCCGTTGGCAAGGTGGGACCTGTGTTTCAAGGCAGAGCTTTTCAGGATCTTGACGTTCCGGGTGCCTTTGTGAAGCTTCATGCTTTGCTGCTGGGCCGGGATGTACTGGGCGTTCACCAGCAGCCCGTCATCCAGGCTCTGGGAGGAAGAGCCCTCGCTTTTGAAATCCAGCGCGGGCCTCTCCTCGACAGCCGGTGACGAGGAGCGAGCCGCCTGCAAGCTGCTCTTCAGCAGGATCTTTTTGGGAGGCTGGCTGACCCTGTTCTCCGGCTGCAGCACCACCGGCTTCCCTGTGGTCTCTTTGGGAGACGCAGCAAAGAGCTGGCCGTTCTCCTTGGGGACATCCCCGGCCGTGGCCGCGGCGTTGCGGCCCAGCTCCGGCGGCGCCGGTTTGACGCCCCGCGGCGGGTGCTTGCTCTGGAGTTCCGCTGCTGTGCCGGGTGGGAAAGCTGCCGCCAAAGGGGCCTTCCTACCCTCCAGCTGCTCCCCAGCCGGCTCCCTCGGCCTCTGCTTTAACGGGGAGGGAGCCGTGTGGTCCGGAGCGGGCGCCCCACCGGGAGGCAAACACGCCGGCTTGGAGCTCTTCAGGTTCACCACGTTGCCATGGGCCACCATTGCTGCCGGCGGCCGGACGCACATGCTGCCATGCCTCAAGATCCCTTTGGTGGCATCGGCGTTGAGACTCGTCCGGGGTTTGTTAGTCCTTACTGCGTGAGTCTTTTTCTGAACCAGGCTTAAGATGTAGCTGTCTATCCTCTTGCTGGTGGAAGGGCACGGAGCCGGCCAGGAGCTCTGCGGGGGGAAGGCATTGGCAGATTGTCCCGAGTCTGTTTCGGATGGGGTGCAAACGTCGCTCATATCGCAAGCGAGCCTCTCCTCTTCTCGCTGGGGGTTCTCAGTCACGGGGAGAAGGAACATGGGGCTCTGCACGGCCACGGCGTGGAGCGGGCTGGGGTAGCGGTAGATGTCGTTCCCGTTTTTAGACACCAGATCGCACTGGTACTTGGGATGTACATCTGCAACGACATCGAGGGAATTTGAGTGCGGTGTGGATAAAGAGCGACAGACAGAGCCTGCGGTCTGGTCCTCATGCTGGCCTTCCTTATTATAGTCCATCCAGCCTATGAGATCTGAAAGGCATTTTAGAAGAGTTTAGAGAGCCTGCCGGGGACAGCTGTGCTACGTTTTTAATGTGCTGCCAAGGACGCCGGTCCTTCTATGCACACAACGCAAAGCTTTTACTACAGCAGCAGCAATTTCACAACCAAGGGTGCTGTTCAAGCAATATAAAAAGCAGCACTACCCTTCTATGGGTCTCCCTGTCACTGCATCTACATGGGATTTACCCTACTACGACCACATGGAAAAAACAATAAAAATCACAGCCCTAATGAGAACATGTGCACTGGTTTCAAACCTGTGCCCAGGTTGTTAAGATCTTCCTATCTTCCTTTCAAGCCACCCAGAAGTCTGCAAGAGTGTCTTATATGTTATACAGTCACCTGTGAAACTCTCTGCAGGCCTCAGCAAATAGGGATTTTAAATCCAAAGAGAAACATAAAAAATACAGACAAGAGAACAATTAATTCTTGTAGCTTAATGACAAGTTTCACTTCTGGATTCTTTCAAGCATGTCTCAGGTCAGGAAAAAAATCCAGACCTAATTTCATTGTTATTTTTATTATTGTTATTACTATTATTATCATAATATTTATAGCAATGTTAATAGCAATAACAGATGCTCCTTTTGAGTGATAAGGGGTTAAAGAATGGGAAACAGGCTCATGTTTTCACACAAGTACAAGGAGTGCAGGTCAATCCAGCTGACATCCTAGCCTTGGCTCTGCAAAGAGTTCTGCCAGAGAAATCCAGTGCATTTCAAGATGCATGAGTCATTTAATGGCTAAGGAGCTTACTAGAGAGGTAAGCAACATTAAGAGCAGGGCTTCCACCCAAGCACCTAAGATTATTATTATTTTTTTAAGCTTAAGTTGCCCTTGTCTTCTTGGGTAGGGGTACAATTTAAATGATCCTCTGCCAGTCCTGTTTTCTGCCCTTGGGCTGGAAACTTCAGCCAGGGTACTCCAGTTGGAATGCTCAGCGCTCATCACTTAACTAAGGCTTATTTCAAAGAGGTCTCATGGGCATTGATGAAATTTGCTGACAGAGATGATGTTCCCTTGTGAGCAGGAGAGGAAGAACAGGGAGGTTAAGAGCATAAGCTTTCTCCAGACCACCTCTCAGTTTTCCTACATTTCCTAAATTCTATGTTGTCTTCAAGGAATGTTGACAAAAAGACATTTTTGAAATTTGTCAGTTTGTGAGATTCGATCCCTGAAAGTGAGACTGCATGAATAATGAGAGGTTTAGGTTTTTGTGGTGTATACAGAAAAAACAGCAATGCAATCAGCTGGAATTCCTTGTGTGGGTTTGTTTGTTTGTTTTAATGTATGGCCCATGAAGATCACATATACCTTACAACAGGGAGAATTGAATTACCTCAAGCTGCTCACAGGAAAACTTAGAGGACTTGTCAGCATCTCAGAATGAATGTATCCCAGGCTGTATTTTCCCAGTTCAGAAACAGAAGAGCATGAATTATTCTGTCCTTGATTCACAACAAATCACTATAAGTTAACCTTAAAGAGCAGAATGCAAATTGGAAATACTGTGGTTGGAATCATCCTCCCCAACCCAGAATGAGCTAAAGCTTTTGAAAATGTCTGCAGTCAACAACACTTGACCACAACAGTCCTATTGAAGGGTCTTTTCTGGAGAATAGAGATGGTTCCTTCCTATGGAACCATCCCAAAAATCAAGGCTCACATCTTCAGACTGGTGTCCAAGGAAAGTTCACAGCTCTCTGCCAAAGCAACAAAATGTACCTGGCCTGTTCATGACATCTATTTCTCTGTAGTATGTAAATGCAAGACACACCTCATCATGCTGACCTGGGGGTTGAGGACCATCAGAACTGAGAAAGTGACTGCAAAACACACGTGCCCTGACCCCCTAAAACCTGTAGCCAGCTCCTTACTCCCTGACTTTAACGCTGACATGGCTAAGAGCTATTGTCAATTCTTGCTATTCACTAAAAAACCTTTTCTAAAGAAAGAGAAATCAGCTGGCAGATGTGTTTCTGTGTACAGGTACCACTGCCCTCTGCTGGGTAGAGCAGCTGTCAGAGCTTCACATGCCATTTTTATGTGTTTAGAGTGACACACTCATGTGCAAAGCTGGACCAGTGGAGCGCAAACATTCCTGCCTCATGACCCATGTACGTGAGAGGCACTGGGATCTTTTCAGAGCATAATCTGGCACATAAAAGGAAGAAGGGTTAATCCAACCCAGGTACTCCTGAGGCAGTACTTCCAAAGCCAAAGCCACCTCCTGGAGTATGATGTATTCGACCTGCTTTTACTATACCTGCAGATTTAGGGCGTCCATCTGAGATATTCAGTGTTGCCTCCAAAGGGCTGCAAAAGCAAGTGCTAGAATGGCAACTGGATAAACACTCACTGAAGACAGAGTTAGATGAATTGGAAAGCGATCCAGAAGCTCCATCACTCAGCTCATAAAACCCTATAAAAATAAGAGTTTGGATTTATATTAGTTATGTCTACACAGAGTTACTATTTGTGTCCCTAGAAAGGCAGTCAAGCTGGTGTTTGAGTTGGCTTACTCTAACACAAGTAGTGATGGGATTTCATGCAGTCACCCCAAAAACAGCCACCAATTTAGTAATATCCTTATTGCCATGAATTTACTTTGTTTAAAAGTAAAGCACTTAAAACAGCAGAACTTATCTTAGCATGTGGAAATTTTTTTTAACTTTACAAGGGTTGGGGTTCTAACCTTTACAGGGATTTTTCAGATTTTAGCAAAAAGGATCCAGACTGTGTTTGGCAGCCCACTCCTTTAATAGGGTGTTATACTTCCAAGACAGACTCTCCAACTATTACTTAACTATAAAACTGTTGGGCCCAATGCTATCCATTACTCTCCTCAAAGTTCTGGAGATGAACGTAATATTTGTGGATGACAGGAAAGAAGGAACATGGTAAATAATGTGCCGACACATCAAATTTAATTTTCTGGTAAACTGGGACTACTCAAGGAAAAACGACACACCACAACCAAAAATTAAATTCTTAATTTAGGAATAAGGAATGCAGAGCATGCCTACAGAATGGGGATGCATCCTGGAAAACAATAATCCTGGAAAAGGCTTAGTCAGCATGGAAAAGCAGCCCAATCAAGCTTAATGATATGGCAAAAAAAAGCTAATGAGATTGTTGGATGTACAAAGAGGCTAATGAAGAGCAGCAGGGAAATGACTTCAGCAGTCTACATGGCCCTGGTAAGAAACATTGGAATGGTGAGCCCAGTCCTTGAATCCAGCATGCTTAAAACAAAGCAAAAAAATTGGAAAGAGGCCACCAAGCTATTTAGGAGCTTGGAAAAATGCCTTAAAATGAATGATTTCAAGAACTTGACCTGTTTAGTTCATCAAATAAAAGCCAGGAATTGTAATGTATAGCACCTCCAAGAGGAGGAAAAGCTGGGTAATAGAAAAGACCTTTCTTTAGGGGAGAAAAGGATATAAAAATACCAGTGCTGGAACAAGTCAGATTCAGACTAGAAATTAGCAATAGCTTTAACAATTGCAAGTGGGAGGATTCTCCACTTTTTAGTGTGTTCAGAACAACTCTAGAGGCCTCTAAGAAAGGCTTCCCATAGTTAAATACCACTTACTGGCTTCAACACAGTTAGAATGAGATGAAATTCAGTATACGGGGGATGAAACTGTTTGATTCCGTGCCCCTTTCTGGCTGTATGACCACTTTTGCTAACTTCCTCCTGATGGTGATGCTTCTTTTCACTATTTTTCCTTCAGCCTCCTCCCTAATATAGAGGGCAATTAGAACTTTTTGAACTAATGGGAGGGTGGCCTTGAAAAAAACAAATGCCCCAAACACTAAAAATCTAATCAAGCTTGAAATGCTCCTCTGAAAGAAGCAAACAGCAGCCTTTCCAGTGGTCAGTGAACTCTGTTAGTAGGAATTAATTATCAGAGTGTGAACGAGATGTAGACATTTACTGCTGTGGTACTGAAAACTCCAGCACTAAAATCTACAGCCAGTTTAATTCCAGGTCCCAAGGGAGGCTGCACTTTGCCCTTACCTGAACTTGGACGACTGTCTGTCTCCAGGTGTTCATCTGTCGTTTTTTCCACGTCCAGGCGGAGATCACTTATTTGCTTATCCAGCTCTTGCAGCTGATTTAATAACCCAGCATCCCTCCTCCTCAAGCAGTTCTGCAAAAGAAGAGGACAAAGAACATCAACTCCTTCAGCGGGGCAGATGTGAAGGGGTCCCAAGGACCAGCAGACTTCTCCATCTAAGCCTCGTGAAACACCTTGTCAATATTCTTTTATACAAAAACCAAACAAAGCCCTGACATTTTAGATGGATGCTCTGGATAAATACTTAAGTGAAAAATTATGCAGGCACTTCATCCCGGCCTGTTCCAGCCAGTTCTGCATGAGGAGCATGTTCCACAGTTCGGGAAGACCAGCAGGCTGTGCTGACCACAGCTGTAAGAACAAAGCTGGATTGTGTGATAGGGCCAAACCAGACCTGTGCACGTGGAATGGGCGAGGACGGCCGTGCCAGCCTAGCAGGGCACGTCTCCCACCACACTGGTGTTACTCAAAGATCACATCTGCTCACACAATGGCACCAAACAGCTCTGCCAACAAGTGCCTGTGGTGTGGGAACTGCCTTGTTCGGCTGCACATTATGAGCTTAGAGTCCACCATCCAGAGAGTAAGATTCCCAGGGCTGGGATCACAGCCCTTTTATTAGTTTTGCAGTACAGCAGGAAGGAAGAGTAATTCTTCCTCTTCTCCCACTACAATTGTATGAAATTGCTGAGAGACGAATTTTAAGGCTATTTATGAAGGTAATTTGATGGCATAAAATAAGCAACAAGAAATTATTTTGCAAGGCACTCATTAACCCACGGTCAACACAATCAGTTTCCCCCTGTGTATTACAATGTTGCTTATCCATCATCTGTTCAGTTTCATACCCTTTAATTGCTCTGTCTTTGGGGAAAGTGGAGGAGGCAGGAGGAAGGTTCACCTACTTTTGTCTCTTCGAGTGCATCATCTGACTGGCACCCTGGGGTGCTCTGATACACTCATTGCAATGAGTTTTGATGCTCATAGCTGGACTAGCTCTAAACCCATTAAATCCAGGATAATCTTTTCCGTGGAGTGGACCAGTCGCAGAATCATAGATTCACAGAATGGTTTGGGTTGGAAGGAACCCTGAAGATAATCTCGTTCCAACCTCCTTGCCATGGGCAGGGGCACCTTCCACTAGACCAGGTTGCTCAGAGCCCTGTCCAGCCTGGCCATGGGCCAAGGGAGAGCAAATGCCAAAAGCACTGGCGAGCACTGGTTGAAGATGTGCTGGAGCTTCAGGCCATCCTTCGGAGAACCAAAGGGGCGATCCCAAGCCTTCTGCCCCATCCCTGCGGGAGCCGGGGCTGGCTGGCAGCCAGGCTGGCGGAGGTGATGGGTTCAGGGGATGACTTCGCTGCGCCACCTACTGCCACCAGCGCCCCCTCCCCCAGTCAGCCCCGCATCTGGTTCCAATCTGCAATGTCAAGTGCACAAATTAAAGTGCTACCACAAATCCCCGACTTTTTTTTTTT
>VYXD01008091.1:687961-710775 GCA_013397195.1 Hylia prasina | reverse complement strand
GACCTGGCTGCTCCAAGCCCCCTCCAACCTGGCCTGGAACACTGTCAGGGATGGAGCATCCACAGCTTCTCTGTGCCTCACACCCTCACTTTCCCTAAGAAATTCTTAAGAATTTCTTCCTAATTCCTAATCTAAACCTGCCCTCTGTCAGTTTAAAGCCAAAAGCTGCTTATACAGACCAGCATATCCAAACCAGGAGCAAAAATTATCTAAACCTGGAAAAAAAAAACCAATCCAGGCATGAGGAGGTGAGGGTGTAAGGAGAGGGAAAAGTGGAAAGCAGAGGAGAACGTGGAAGTCCTTGCACTGGGGTGCTGACCGTGGCATGGACAGCGGGATCAAAGCACTGGTGAGGTGTTGCTTCAAAGCCTGTGTGAGTAAACCAGTCAAAAAAAGCCACAATGAAGTGAACTTTGCAGCAGCATGCAGACTAATTGCAGCAAAGGATCTGCAATTAGGTTTTCAATGGGCATGTGGTGGAAAGAGGCGGAGAGAGTGGAATGCAGANAAATTATGCATCTGGGGAAAAAAAAAACCAATCCAGGCATGAGGAGGTGAGGGTGTAAGGAGAGGGAAAAGTGGAAAGCAGAGGAGAACGTGGAAGTCCTTGCACTGGGGTGCTGACCGTGGCATGGACAGCGGGATCAAAGCACTGGTGAGGTGTTGCTTCAAAGCCTGTGTGAGTAAACCAGTCAAAAAAAGCCACAATGAAGTGAACTTTGCAGCAGCATGCAGACTAATTGCAGCAAAGGATCTGCAATTAGGTTTTCAATGGGCATGTGGTGGAAAGAGGCGGAGAGAGTGGAATGCAGATGCTGAAGGGGAAAAAAAAGAAAATGATAGTTTCAAAACAGAGCAAAAATTGAGTTGCAGACGTACCAAGGGGAGAAAATGGAAGAGGAGGAAAGAGGCATTGAGGGAGTCGTCCGCAATATGGGGTTTGTATGGGAAGATCTGAGCCCACTGTACAGCAGCTCTCATGGACATTGTGAGCATAATGAAATGCTCTTTCTCACTATCCCTCAAAAGATTATGAGTGTGTGTGGTACTGCAAGGTCTCAGATGGAATTTGTCTCCTCACTCCCATGCTGTTTGCAGCACACAACACATAGTGGTGTGCCATACACCTGCTTTACCTGCTGGGTCCTTGTTCTGAGAGCCCACAGCTGGCATAATCCTTACTTCACAGTCTTCTCAAACCACTGTAAAGTGCTTTCAAAAGAGGACATCCACTTCCTCTTGCAGCTTAATGCCAGCCCTCCCAAATCCTGGCACATGCTCAGAGGATGGCTGAAGCTAAAACCAACTCCATTTCTTGTTGCTGCTTCAGCCCACAGCCGTGGCAGTGCAAGGCATCTGTGGTCATCTTTTAGTTTGAATTGGGAGTGACTTTTCCAAGGGTCTCTCCAGATCATCCCAGCTCACCTGAGGTTGCTAAGAAAAACTGGAAATAAAAAGAAGCCACATGGTGGACCTCTGTCTCTCTACTCCTTTTATGTATCTGGGCCCATAAAAGGCCCCAAAGTAGGTTCAACCCCTGCCCCACAACATTTAGGCCACCCCTGCTGACTTAGAAATCCTCTCCATGGCTTTCTCTCTTGCATGGATCTTGGCTCACGGCATCCATGAGCATGGTGATGCTGAAGCTTGTATTGCAATGCAGAGTTACTTTTCCAAGGGCACCAGAAGCAAAGGCTTCCACATTTTCCTTCACCCTTTGCAGCCAGGTTTTGCATATAGCTCTGTGCCTCGTATGTGTTTGCACACAAAGCTTCATGCAATATTTATGCAAAGCTATTTCAGCTCCTTCTGAGCTGTTGTGCACTGTACAATGCAGACATTGCTTCCAAAATAAAATACAGATGAATAAAATCTGTCTTAATTATACTTTTTTTTTTTTTATTTTGCCACTTATCATCTGGTAGATTTCAGTCTGATTCCTCCCTCCCAAGTCACCTCTTCCACTCTGAGGAGCACAAGGTGCTGTCTCCAGGACTCTCTACTGACATTTCTGCATTCATCCTTCAGAGTGCACCGGTTCCAGGAAGGAAAAGAAACACAGGAACTGCCAGAACAGTCAACTCCCCACATCACATGGAGAGGAGAATGCAGCTTTGAGGGAACCAGGCTCACCGTGTGGTCATAGGACCAGCAAAGAGGAAGGGAAGGAGGACCTGATGAAGAGGAACTCAGGTTTTCCCCCACAGAGGAAGGAATGAGGGAAGCAGTGGGACTGGGGAGGCTGGACAGGAGGGGGAGATGTGCAATTCAGCAGTCAGCAAGAAATGTCGATTTATGTGAATAATAGAAGGAAAACAAGGCATCAACTGAGGCAAAACGAGGGAGGGGAGGGCCACAGAGACTATTTGAGAGCTAGGAGGCAGCTCAGCAGAGTGTGGGTTATGGAGACAAGGGAGGAGAAAGCCTGGAAAGGCAGGCAATGAAGGCAGGAGAAAGAGCAAAGGGAATGAAGGCAGGAGAAAGAGCAAAGGGAATGAGCATAAAATACAGGCTTTTTCATTTACTCAGGAAGCCACTCAGAAAACAGCCAAATGAAGGGCCCATAAGCAGCAAGAGGAGACAATAAGGTGAGAAGATGGAGAAGGGGACAGGTGTCATCCTTTAATAAAATGGGGATTTTAAGCACATGAGGAACAAGAGACTGAGATTGGTTTCTCCCCTCTCAGTTACACTGCAGTCAATTATCCCAATGAAAAACCAACCTGAGAGAAGAGAGAGGCCCCAGTCCCTGTATTATCTCTGACTGGACCTTTGGAGGCCTCTGTCTCAGCAAACCAAACATCTCAAAACTCTTAGCAAGGGCTGAATAACAGGACTCTCATATAAAAAAAAATGAGTCCATATTTGTCTTCCATTCATCTTCTGCTTTATGGCAACAGCTGAAGGACTCACACTCCTTTGGAAAGCTGCTATTCCTTCACTGGGGTATTCAGATTAAATTCTCCACAAATAATCTCAGATTTCCCACTGAATGTGGAAACGGCAAGGAGTGAGGCAGTGAGATGTCTGCAGGTAAGGAGAAGAGCTGATGGCTGAGGAGCTCTGTTGCTAGGATGTTATGAGAGATGTAATTCTGTCTGCTACAGAGGCTGTTATGAAATGGCTTATCTCTTATGATGATCCTGGCTCCTCTCCTGTGGCTGTATTATTAAATGGTAGAAATGCTGTGTTCCTTCAGGATTCTGCCCCACAGAGCTTACAGGGCAGGGAAGAGCTGCCTCTGGTAAAATAAAAGGAGCCCTGGGAAAGTAGTGGTTGGCACAGTGAATTCCAAACACACAGGCAAGGGGTGAGAGATTCTGACCCCCATCTCCTGGTCATTTCCTTCCCACTGGGAGCAAACCTCTACATCCCAACCCACACATTTGCCTTTCACCCTGCTGATCATCAAATTCAATTTAGATAGAATGAGGCCAATTAACACTTGTTGCTTTTCCTAGGTTCATTTCTGACCTGTCACACTAAAATGAGTGTAGGGAATTGGAAAAATTGAGGAACATGAAAATTCCCTGTTGATGAAATGAAAGCAAATGCTTTCCTTGCTCATTCAAACAGCAGGGTGACACAAACACTTGGGGACTATGCCTAAGACCCACAGCTGTCTGATCCTTTATTTTAATCTATTCTAATGTTAATTGTCCAAGTATTTCTTAATTGCATTGGATAATATAATAGGGCATAAATCTTATCAGCAAATCAGCCTGGCATCAGCCTGTGTTACTGTATTACCATGGTTACATTATTATTACAAGTGAACCTTGTGCTCATTACTAACCACAAACAATTCTAGCAAACAAGAGCTAAAGTGGAGCAAAATATCCTGGCGGTGTTTCCATTTTTTTTGTCAAACAAAATTAATTTCTCTGGGTGCTAGGTAACGACAGCATACCTACAATGCATTTTCAACCTTCTGCATTTATTTACTTGCATTTCTACAGCACTGAAACATTTCCCTGCTGTCAACAAGGCTCAGAGGCCAGATTCTTGGAAAGTGGAATAGAATCTTTAACACACAAACTCACAGGATTCAGATGACAAGCACTGCCCCAGCCTGTCAAAACACTGCCACGTTTGTACTGTTGTGACAAAACTGCTGCACTGGGAACCCCTGGCAGCTTGATTAGGTGCCTCAAGGGCCCAGTTTCCCCTTGCTCCCATCTGCTGTGGCTGTGGTCTCCCATCAAAGGACACTTCCCATGGGGTCACTGTGAGGGTCCAGCTCCCCTCAGCTGATGTAGGAGAGGAGGACAAGTGATGGATCCAGTGAGGGCAGCGCTGCCCTTCCCTGCTCCAGACACTTCATTTGGGCATTCTCTGCTCTTCCTCTGCTGCAGAGCATTGTTCCACCAGCTGTGCTGGGACTGTGGCTGGAAAACAGACCTCTATTTGGTCTGAGCGAAAAAAAATTTAAATAACTAAATAACAAGTTCTTTCCTTTTTTTGCTGATATTTCAGTGATCCACTTTTAAGGGTGAGCAGTTGTGCTGGCACGACGGAGAAAGCAGAGCTGTGCAGGAATGGGGAGACAAGAGCAGGAAACCCTCCAGCAAAAACCTCCATCCAGACGGAATGTGGAAGGAAGGATGGACTGTTTTCAAAATAAGAAGTCACCCAGGAGGCCATGGAAGAGGATGCAGACGACAGCTGCTTGTGGGGAAGCAACATTAGAGCTTCTCCAGACATTCCTGTCAGACTACAAGTCATGCAATGACATTCATTTCCTTTTCACAGCAGCAGCCCATCTGTTGTGTCAGGAAAAGGGCTGGGTTTGGATCACCCACTGCTGCCTCCAACGCTGTGGTGCTCCCCAAGGCCATGAACAACCCTCTTCATGCAGGACCTGTGGAGGAGTGGTGAGCCCTGGGCCCAGAGAGGTGTCACTGCTGCTCAGCAATGCCCAGTGCCTGCCAGCTGTCACACACTGGCAAAGGTTAAGCAAAACTCACCCTTGTTCTGTGAGAAAACTTGATGGAAAGGTGGAAAAGACTCAAGGGTGACCTTCTCCCTCTCTACAACCACCTGAAAGTAGCCAGGTTGGCCTCTTCTCTCAGGTAACAAATGGCAGGGCCACAGGAAATGGCCTCAGGTTGCACCAGAGGAGGTTTAGATTGGATATTGGGAAAGATTTCTTCACTGACAGGGTGGTCAGGCATTGGAACAGGGTGCCCAGGGCAGCATGGAGTGCTGGAAGTGTTCAACAGGCATTGTGGATGTGGCACTTGGGGTCGTGGGTTAGTGGTGCTGTGTATATGGTTGGACTCAAAGATCTTATAGATCTTTTCCAACCTTAAACATTCTGCCAGGCAAGATCAGCTCCATTTTAACCTGTTTTCTAAGGATAAGAGAAGGTCTGATAAGGACAGCACGGGGAGGGAGAAAATGGAGTTAAACAAACCAGCATCACTTGTGATGTTCACAGCTGACAAGAACCAGAGCTTGAAGCTACCACCCTCGTTGTTCACCATAAAGAAACTTCACCAGCATTTCAGCAAATCACCTAATTCATCATGCCCTGATGCTAATTGATGGGACTTCACTCCCTCCTCAGGCTCATGGACACTTCAGATAAGTCAGAGCTGGACTATTCCAAGTGACACTTCCAGTCTCACTTTTTTTTTCCCCCTCATCACCAAGCAGACAATGTCAGTTGAGTTCTGCTCCAGTTGCTTTCAATTCATCCTTATAATATCATGTCTGATGTTCTTGTATTTTGACTCCTTTTCTTGTCCTGGACTGGGTTTCACGTGTATGTTTTAAAATGCCTAAATTTGGAGACATCAACTTCTGCTTAGTTTAATGCCTTCTTACACCCATGCTGCCAGTGTTCATTGAGCACACTGGGCTGGGGACAGCCCTCAGCAGCATGGGCTTTGTGGAAGAATACCTATTAAACTCTGAACAGTCAGCCACTGGGACTTAAACTACAAACTGTGGTTTAGACAGCCTGGGAGAAATTCCCAACAGAAGGAACTTCTCCAGGGAAATAAAGGACGTAACCTGCACTACAATTTGCATTCAAACTGCCCATGAGAAAGGCAGAGGTGGCTGCTGTTGTGCTCTTTGGATGGCCTTGGGACCCCTCAGCTGAAGCTGGCACGTGATGGGAGCCTGGAGCTGGGCAAAATACTCAGAGAAAACAACAGGAGTAAGTCTCTTTAGTGCTTAACAACAGCAGGTCAAGGAACCGCTAAAAAAGAACCCAAACCATAAATCATTTTGCCTGAAAAAGTTCCTTTTCCACTGCTCTCAGAACAAACACAGACCCCTTGCTGTTCTTAAGGCACGTGCCTGGAGGAAGGAAGGTGTCACTGGCCCCAGGCTTTGCACCAGTGAGTCCCATAAAGCTGGGAAGTCACAGAGCCCAGAGCACATAAACAGCAGGGTCTGAGAGGGCTCTGGAGGTTCTTGCTGCTAGTCTCCGAGCCTTAACTTTAAATCTGAGCTGAAGAGCTGCAGGTTTGAGCAGAATGACCCACAAGTCAGCTCCATTCTCCTCTGAGAAACCTGTGCAACTCTTTTCCCACCTTGCAGGATGGGAGCAGCTCTGGTCCCTGTCATGGGAACTTTTATTCCTGCAGTTCCTTCCCTGTGTGTTGTGTCACTCCGTTGTGATGTTTGCCTGACTCCTTAAAAGTCTTTTCCAACCTAAATGATTCTATGGTTCTGTGAAAGGCTGGGTTTGAAGTCAGGTGCAAACTGACACAGAGGTACCTGAATCTCTGCTGGTTTGTTGTTTTTTTAGCATTGAGCCTCTTATCAATCTTGTCATAAGAGGGAATAACACTTTTTAATCTTCTCTAATGAAAGCTTTTGTACTGGAAGAATGCATTTTCTATCAACCCAGGCATCTGCAAACCTGCAAGAGGGAAGAATGGCATTTCAATTTCCAGAAATTACTGGCCCAAAAACTTTGATCTGATTCTCACAGCTGAACTGTTCATTTAGGGCATGCTGCATCTCTACATTACCATTTGCTGCAGTGCCACCAGATGTGCAGACAGGACCATTTCTACATAAAAACCCAGCCTGGAACAGCAAGGAAGCACCAGGGATGTTATTCCATTCCAAAATTGCCAATCAAAGCCTCTCTCACGTGGCACTGCTTGTCACGGGACAGCACTGCCAACCCTGTCCTGGACTGACCCAGGAGCCCTCCAGACCTGGGAGGGGACATGGGGAAGGAGGGTCTGGTTTGTCAGAGAATGCCACTCCACCCCTGCAATTTCAGCTCCTTCCAAAGGCAGTTTCTGGAAACCTTTTGGGTGCCCCTGCAATAGGCTGGTATTGTTGCCCAGAACTGTTCCCACTTTTCAGATGATTACCTCCCAGTGCTTCTCAGATTCCAACTGTTAGTCTCATGCATAATGTATTTCATTTCAAGCCTTTCATCTGTGCATAAGTTTTCCATCTATTTCCATCCTGGTCTCAGATACTCTTTTACCTGTAAAGCAGGAAAAGTTCTATTTTTTCCGCTTATTTTCTGGAGTCTCATTCCTCTCAAACACAGCTCCAGCTTTTTTTTTGCCACCAAAAGGCTGTTTCAGGGGATGAAGTTCACATCCTCTTGCTGCAGATTTTCGGGGACACCTTCTTTCCAGCAGCATCTCTGCAAAACTTACAGCCTGCAGCTACTCTCAGTTCCCTGCTGTTGGTGAGGGATCAGTTGCATTCCTGGGATCACTCCCTCAGCCACAGGGAGCCAGCTCAGCTGATGCTCACCCTCTCCCTGTAGCCACCCTGACTTCTCACAACGAGGGGAGGCTGGTTACAAGCACCAAAAGAGGCCATCAGGAGGCCTGCAGTGTGTCCCTTCAGTTGGGCCAGCACAACAGCATCACATCTCAGAGAATCACAGAATCACACAATGGTTTGGGTTGGAAGGCACCTTAAAAATCATCTAAACCCTCAGCCATGGGCAGGGACACTTTCTACTAGACCAGGTGACACTACGGAGTTGTTTTGGTTTTAGTTTTGGGGTTTTTGTTTAATTTACACATTTTGGTTTATAAATTTAAGCTTTTATCTTCAGGCAGATGCCTTAAAAAATAGGCACAGCTCACACAGCAAGCAGATGTTTGATGAAGGAATCCTATGTGAGTTTCTTGGTCTGAGCTACAGAGAAAGTTAAGCTGAATCCCAGCAATCCCTGCTGGGCCTGAAGAGGGTCCTGGAGACAAGCAAACCCCTCAGGCAGCAATCCTGGTGTTACCACACTGCCTTGGGATCACTGATGGAAACTGCAGGACATCCAGACTTCTCCAGGAGTTGTGCCAAGGCCTGTGTTAAATGTCCATAACCCTCTGTGCTCTCTTCTTAGTCACCTGGTGAGCAGGGACAAGCCCTGGAGATGGTTTGGAATAGCAAGGAGAGCAGATTCAGAGGAACCAGCCTTCAAAGCAGGAATGCAGAGCTCAGCAGTCAAACATCCAGCAGTATCTGGATGCCACTTCTTTTCCAAATCCCTTCAGATGCTGCTCAAGGGTTTAGAATTGACTTTAAAAGCCTGGAACCCTGATTCAACAAAAACAGTTAAACACTTAATAACATTAAGCAGTGCTCAAGTCTCTTCCTATTGAACAAAGCACTTAAGCACATACTTCACCCCTCTTGGATGGCCCAGAACCAAAACACTGAGTTCTCAGAATTTCTTCAACCTTTAATTTTGGAGCAGGGACAGGAATTCAAACCTTGATCCATGTTTTGCAAAGGGTCACTTGCAAGTGAGTCAGACTCCAGCTCCAGAACTACACACCCAAGTGCTGGCACATTCAAATTTTGGACTGGGATCTGAATTTTTCAGCCTTTGCCTCACTCTGATCTCTGCTTGTTTTCACTGTAGAGGTTGAAGTGCAGGCAGGGAGCTGTTGAACCCCTGTTTCTATGCAAAGTTTGAGTTGATGATGCTTTCCCCAACTCCACCTCACTGCAATGCAAAGCTGAGGCACCCCCTCAGTGTTCAGTGGATGCTCAGCCCAGGAGCATGCAGGATTTGCAAAGCTCCTCCAGTCTGGCTCCTTCTCCAAAAATGTAGAGCCTCTGCAGCACAGCTCCCAGAATTGGGTGAAATCCTCAGGTTTGGTTATTATCCAAGTGCCATCCAGCATGCACTCAGTGGCTGCAGGGGGAAAGAGCCAAGGGAGTGAGCTCAGCCCAGCAGGGGATGCAGCAGAGGAAAGGGATGACAGCCAAGGAGATCCTCCACCTTCCTCCAAGCTGTTGTCTCAAGCTTTCAGCAGACTGAAGCAAACATCACCACATTGCCTCGTGTACATTTCCAAATGTCACTGCTTCCTCCAACACTTTCTGTTCTTCTTCTTTCCCCCCACTTTTGGTTTGTTTTTTTTTTCTTTTATTATTAATTTTAATTTGCTCCTAACAAAAGCTGACATCCTCCAGAGCAGAGCAGCAGGCATCAGGAAAAGTAGCAAACAAATAAATCAAACCCAAAACATCTGGGCCACATGGCCAAATCCAGGCCTGCTTCCCATCTCACACCAGTGCCAGCCACATCTCAGTGTGGGGAGCATAACTCTTCTCCTCTCTCGCTTTGACAAGGCAACTTCAGGGCTGCTGGCAGGGCAGGGGAGAGCTATGAAATAAAAGGCCAGGCTTGTTCCAGGGAGGCTGAAAACAAATGGACTGCCAGTTGTCTGGGCGAGCAGGGGAAGTGGCAGTCAGATGTTGGAGGCAGCAGGAGGAGACAGGAGCCCTGGCAGGGGCATTACCAATGGCCTGGAGGGGGAAGAAAATGAACCTGGTTAAAAGCAAAAGGCAGAATTCAAGTAGCTGCATCTTGGGCCTGCCAATAAGAGCATCACTGAAGGATTTGCTTATGAAGTGGTTGCCAGAAAGGAGGAAGGAGCATCCAAGGGCTATAGGGCCCGTGAGGAGCTGTCACTTGGAGCAAAAAGAAGCCCAGGGAACCACCAGGCCTTTATTTGCTGGTCATGATACTGAAATTGGCTGGAAACCAAACCTTCTAATACAATTTGAAGTATTAGAAAGCAGGCTTTCTTTATTCTCAGCATGCTGGACATCCAGGCGATATTTCCTCTAATGAGGAAATTCACAGCAGGGTATTTATTCCCTCATGATGCTACATACTCATCACAGCACACACTTCCTAGCTAATCTATGCACAGCACTTCCCTAGAACTCATTTGAATGCATCTGTCCCTTACTGGAAGCCCTTCTGTGGTCCTGGAGGGTTATTTAAAGGGGTCTCTGGTGGTGGTACTCACTGAGTGTCCCCAGTGTGACAGATGACTCTGCCTTGCACGTCTCTTAGGGCATGTGCTGTTGCTTTCTGCCACATGGCTTTGCCACAAGAGCCACGATATTCCTCACATATCCAGGCTCAGGTCCTTCCCAGGCAGCCAGAGCCAAAGGGAGTCTGGCACAGAGACTGACAAGGAGAGCAGCGAGGAGGAGAGGCAGGAGTGATGGCTGCCTTGGGCAACACCTGCCTCAGACCTGCCCTGTGAATGTGCTTTCCACTGTACCTGCCCTGAATCAGAGCTGGAGACACCGAGGATCCTTCACTCCAGAGGCAGATGAAGAGTGAATGCCCCTTCTGACCAAGGGGGAGACAGGGATGGGGAGACCTGCCTGAGCTGAGGCACAGAGTGAGAGCAGAGCTGGCATCTGTACACGGGTCTGACCAGCCTCCCTCTGGCAATAGTGACACAAACTCAGGCTCCTTCACACCCCTGGGTGACACAGCACAACAAGGATCACTCCTGGGAAGGAGCAGACATGGAGAAGGGTAATAAATAATTAAAATAAGTCCAGCAGCAGCTGGTGGCAGCCCAGCAGTGCTGTGAGAGCTGTCAGGCTGGGCTGGGCACTGTTGGGGCTGTCAGGCTCTGCCCCTCTGCCTTTGATGCTGAGGCACGCCAGTCCCACAGATGTTTTCCCAGCTTTGCAAATGGGCCACATCCTGGAGCAAGAAGCTCTCAAAATAACCTCAGTGCACTGCAAGAGACACCAGGCACTGCTGTGATGAAGCAAGAGCTTCACCTTGCACGGACAGGCCCACGAAGTCACCAGCCACAGAGGGCTGCAGTGCTGGGAAGTGTTGGTACAACAACAAGGGTTTGGCTCCTGGGTGTCACTCCGTGCCCCACAGGCCATTCCCTGTCCTCTCTCAGCCTCCCTGGAGCTGGAGCAAGATAAAAGGAACAGGCTCCCCAGGAAAGTGGTCACAGCAGCAAGCCTGCCAGAGTTCAACAAGTGTTTGGACAACACCCTCAGCACAGGGTGGGATTCTCAGGGTTGTCCTGTGCAAGGCCAGGCCTCGATCCCTGTGGGTCCCTTTCAAATTAGGATATTCCACAAAAGGTGAGGAGAGGTTGGACCCAGCCTAAGAGCCACATCCAGACTGCAGGGTGCTGCCTGGGTTGTGCTGATCTCTGAGCCCCTCCCCAGCTGTGCCCAGACCCCAGGACACGTCCAAGGGAGTGCACCAAGCCCCAGGGTGGGTATGACCCCAGGTTTACCACAGCAGGGGTTTTCCAGCACTTCCAGCTTCATGCACAAAGCCCTGTGACCCAGGCTGGATTGACCAAGAGGCAGGGGAAAGCTCCAAAGGCTTTTACCCTCTCCTGCCTTTCCCAGCAGCTTATCCAGGCAACCTTTTAACTAAAGTGACCAACACCAGCTTTCCTTCTTTTCCTTAGTGCCGCACTGGCTTATTTTCTATCCCACAGCTGCACTGGGAACCTGCAGCTCTCAGAGAGCACTTCCACCCTGGGAGATTTATTGGGGCAGCCAGCTCTTGGTTTCCCTGGTCACCCTGAGGATTTACAGCCCCTGTGCACTGAGAATGAACAAAGACCTGCTGTTCCTCATCAGAGACCTCATGATCGTGTCCGTGGGGAGGAGGCTCCAAACCTAGATAACCTTTGGGAGGAGAAATGGCCATTCCTGGGTGTAACAGAACAGACAGGCAGGAGGAAAAAAATCTGCAGTGCTCTGGGAAATCTCAGAAAATGAAGCTGGGAGTTTGCAATATTTGTAAGGATGGAGAGGAAAGGTTATTCATGGAGCAGCAGGAGCAGGTTGGTAGCAGAGTTTGTTCATGTAAATTTGGCTCCTGGGCTGATTTTCTCTTGGTTGTGACACAATTAAAAGTGGCTTCTGCACAGGATCTAAGTTCCAGCTCCTTCTTCCATCTACAGAGCCCGGGGTGCCTTGAGACCTGCACCAGCAGCTCCTGTTTGGAGTGGGCTGCACTCTGTGACACAGCTAGGAGGCACCTACAGGCATCTCTTGCAGCAGAAGGGCTGATAAACTTTCAAAGGATTCTCTGGAGCCCGTGCACTTTGCCCTTCCATCTGTGCTGGGGCTCTGATCTCCCTGTAACCAGGAGCACTACCAGGAGCACTTCTAACAGCCTTGGCCTCCGAGCTGTGATCTCTGTGGTTTTCCTCCCAGCTTGCCCTGAACGCCTGGCACGAGGTTTGCACTCAGCCAAGGCTTCATCCTGCTCCTGGATCTGACCATGAATCCCACACAGGTGTTTACTGCACCCTTTGTCTTGGAGTCATCCTGGAGAAAGGAGGGTAAACAGCCATTACTATGCAGATTTCAAAGAGAGCTGCATCTGTGCCTGGCTTTCTGCTTTGTTTGGTGACATCTTCACCGGACAAAGTGGAGTTGGTTTTTTTCCTTGACTCTTACATTAGCAGGGGAAGTATGAATTTCTCGTGATTGCAGTTGTCATATGCACAAAAAAACAACCAAAGAATAAAAAGAAAAAGAAAGAAACAAAAAGCTCCCAAATAAACAGTAACACGATTCCCTGGGACTGAAGATTCTGCATCACAGCAAGTGGTTCCTGAAGGAATATATCCACAAAGGATTAAACTCCCGTCCTAATTAGAAGGGAATCTCTGAGACAACCTTTTCCACAAAGGAAACAAAAAGGCAGTGCTGACACGTCTAATGCATATATTAACACTAAAGACATGGAAATTAATTGGATTTATTACTCTCACAGCTGCAAAGATGGCTCATTTCTAAGTTTATTTTACAGAAAGTGGCGGGAGGAGTGGGATTTAATAGTCAGCTCAGTTAAGCTAATGAGCCAAAACTAATGGTCTCTTCTTGTTTAGAGAGGCCCCAGCTCAGTGGAGCACCTGAGCTTGTGTGTGGTGAGAGTCCAAGGGATGCTTGGCATCTGCTGGAATGTTTGCTGAGGGGTAGGACATGCACAGATTCTTAAGGTCTGGGGGGGAGAGGAAGCAGCTTTCCCAATCAATGGGAATCAATCCCAAATCAAAATCCATGGGGATCAATCCATGATATCATTTCTGTCCAGAAGAAATGCTCCAGAGAGAAAAAGACAATGAGAAACTCTGTCAGTTTCCAACCAGGTTAGTTTTCTGCTAATTTACCAAGCCCAGCCATCTTTCCAAGAGGTTGGATCCATTCCAAAAGAAAGCCACAGCTACCTTGTGATGGCTCCAGCAGGTAGGACACTGAGGCAGGAAGGCAGGAGCTCAGCTGCAGCTCAGTACTGGCACCAGTGTCCCTAAATCTCAGCATCTCTCATGTTCTCCAGGCTGCATCACTTGAAAGGATGTTAAAAAGGTTTCTAAAGGAGCTCTCAGAGATCTCTCCTCTCCTGTAGATGAAGAAAAACAGAAGGTTTTTGATGGGAAAACTGAGCATGGAAATGGCAAGGTGAGTGTTGTTTACAGAGCACTTACCTCAACCCTCCACGAGAGGATTTGGAGGATCTTGGTAGCTTCCTTCCCAAATTAGAAACCAATTTTCTGAGGTAAAGGCAAGCTGCCTTGGGCAGGAAGGTGTTAAACTAACAACAAAAGGGAAAGGTGCAAAGAGGGAACAAATGGAAACCCATTTAGCACGTAATGAAGGTGCTGAGAACAAAATTAATCAAAGCAAAGAAGGAAGTGGAGAAAAACGCTTTCATCACCTATTCACCAAAGGTAGGGCCTGGCTAATAAACAGGAATCTCTGTTGTACAGCAAAAATTTGGCCTAGCTGGAAAGATAGAAACCTGGTGGGAAGCTCATTGAGTGTTACAACCATGGCTTTTAGGGAGGCTGAAGTGGGGATAAGATAGGGACCTGTTAGAAATGGGATCATGAGCATCCAGGTCATAGGACTCAGTAGTAAATGAATCTGAAAATTGATGGCTCAATCATCTAAAACAGAAAGTACAAAATAGACCAGTCAATGTCTGCAGTGGAGCACAAAATCAAACCTGTGAACCATCTGAGCACCCCCCCCCCAGCAGCTGCCAAAGGCAAGGAGGGGAAAAGGAGCAGATTGTCACAGGGAAACTTCAAATGGAGCAAATCTGCAGGAAAGCTGCCTCCAGCACGGAGACAGGCGCCGTGTTTGTGAGGAATGATGGTGATTATTTGCTATCTCAAAAGAACTCACACATCCAACAGGGGAGAACTGTGGATCAGGCCTTTTTTCTTGGCAGATACAGAGAATTTGATCACAGCACTGAAAACACACAGTAGCTTAGGTGGGAAGTGATTGCCACTCGAAAACATTTGTTATGTGCAGATGGAATAAAATCAAACCCAGTCAGACACTGCCTTGCTGCTCTCTCAGGCTGCTGTTGCCAACCTGAGAACAATCAGGAGCTGAATGAGTTCAGAGTAAGATTTTAAACAGGAAAAAGAAAAGGAAAAGAAAAAGAAACCAAACAAAGAATCCCAAGAATGGTAATAGGGAATGTTGAAGAACATTTCTCTATACTGACCAAAAGCCACAATCTGACAAGTGAGAGACTGTTCTAGTGGTTAAAACAATACCTCTTCATCAAGAGGAGAACAGAGATATCCTTTATAAACAAATGGGGAACAGAGAGGCTGAAGGCAGTGAGTACAAATCCAAAGATAGGAGCTATAGATCATCCATATGGGAAACAAAAGGGTAGGAGACAGCCAAGAGAATTAGGGCAATTGCAGCAATTTTTTTTTTTTTTTAAGTATGGGGAAACTTCTTGTTTTCCATGTGGGGGGCAATAGCCCTGCAGAAAGGGCAGCAGCAGCAAAGCACCTCCTTTGAAAACAGCCAGAGGGTAAAGTGACCTCACCTGGGGCTGATGACAAGAGCTTTCCCCCCAGTGGGAAGGAGGGTGATCATTAGGCAGGGATTAGATATTTTTAAATAAAGGGGTTTGTCCAACCTGCAGCAAGGCAGAGCTGTCTGTGGTGGGCTTTTGCCTTCCAATTTCTGTTAGCTTTGCTAACAGAAGCAACTCTGGGAATTCCCAGGCAGAGGAGAGGGCAGCAAGTGTGTGAGGTAACACTGGGTAACAACAACATGGGTGCAACACCTAAAACACTGGGAGTAGCCTTCCAGTAAATCTCTCCCCCATCTCCTCTGGTAGTTATGAGCCAGTTGTGCCATTGGCAAACAGATCTTTCCTGTCCTCCTGAAGAGCAGCAGGATTGGCCTCCTGGATCCCGGAGATTAAATCTCAGGAGGAGCCTGTGCTGTTGTTGCTGGATACTGCCCTTGGAGCAGCAAGAAGGACCACGACATTGGGTGGGACAGGATCTTGCAGACACTCCCCTACAGCTCCTGGGCTTGAGACTCACTGTGGGATCAAGAGTTTGCCTTTCCAGCAGGACACTCCCAAACCCACCTCGTCTGGGTTTGTTAACAGCTCCTTCATTGCCAATCCGGTTTAGAAACTCCATACAAATAATGCTCAGCCTCTTTCCTGCTCTTCAGCAGAGCTGCAGCCCTTCAGGGAGCTCCCAAAACATCCTCAGAGTTACCAGAAAGGCAGAGTTAGTCACGAAACCTTTTACTGAAGGGGGCAGATCCAGAGCACGGGTGAGGCCAGGGCAGCTCAGTAAGCTCAGGGCCAGGCTCACCTCCAGGACAAGGCACCACTCTGCTCCCGACCTCCCTGGCTGGAGCCACCTTCCAGGAGGGAATGGCAGATCCTCTTTTCAAAGTGAGGGACTGATGTCTCATGTCACTGCTGTGGAGGACAGTGGCCATCCTGCTACTGAGCCACGAAGCTGCTCCCATTTCCACTGCAGCTGCATGGAAATCTGCCCATCTGAACACATCCCACGGGCCACTGTTGGCTCAGCTCTCAGTAGCTGAGCTGCCCCACTCGTGGCACTGTCGCCCTGGTTTTGAGGATTTTTCTAGGCTTTCTGATTTGTCTTTCATACTGGAGTCAGAATTTTTACTTTCCCACACTTTTTACTATAAATAATAACTTTGTTTTCCTGACTGCCCTTCACTTTTTACATATTTTTAGATTTTAAAAAAGTTGATCGACAGTTGTCTTGACCGATGTAGTTTAAGAAGTAGGATTTCATCCTCCAATCCACAAGCACCTTTAAAAATGTATAAAATTGAGTTCTGTAAATAAACTCAAGCTTTTCCTGCTTTGCTCATCACCATGTCCTCGTGAAGTTCTTTCGTGCCGTGTCGTGGCATGGCACACGTGGAGAGGCATCACCAATTGGTATCTTCACCTTCCAGTGCCTTAAAAAAATAAGGAAATCTACAGAGAGAGGCACAGATCTGCTGTACTTGTGGTGAGACAAGGCTCTAAGCAATGTCCACACACGCCCACCTCCACTTTCCCAGAAAACGCCTGTAACACCACTACAAAAAAACCCTCATTTATTGACTATTAATGAAAGCATTCTTTCAAGAGGTGGGAAGGAGCAGGAAAGCTGAGCAGCCCAGCCCAGCTTACCAGAGCCAGGGATGTGGGCTGTGCAGTGCCAAGCAGAGATTGATGCAACGTGAGCAGCCCCGAGCCAGCAAACAGAAGAGACTTGGGATGGGGAAAGAGGAGTGTAAATCCCTACAGTGCATAGCCAGGGCCTGGGAAAAAAAATTTATCTTTCAAAGTGAAGGGCTTGAGGCTTGAGTCCACCTTGAACCCACCTCACTCCTAATGCTGCTGGCCCTGGTGCATCAGCCCTTGTTACCCCAGACTGTTATCTAGCAAGGGAACAAATCAATGGAATAACCTACTCCAGACTCATTACTGTCAGCTCGCTCAGAATTATGTGTATTAATGACCAGATTATATCTGTTTATATAATACAAATTACCATAGAGTGACTGCAGGCATTGAAACGCTCCTTGTCTGTTTGACACACATAAATAATGGAGGAGCTCACGCTGCATTTGGTACACATGACTAACCTTTTATCCCTGGCACCTCAATGCAGGCTGGAGAGACGACTCGGGTTTCAAATTCCTCGCTCCAGCTGTCATTAGTGTTGGCGAATCGGCAGCTAATTGATGTCCTTGTTGGACATTATTTTATTAGTCAGGCCTGGTGAGCATCAAGTGGAATTTTAATGCCCTTCTATCCCTGGCTCCACGTGGCCCTAAGTGTTAAGGCTTGTAAATAATTAACTGCACTCCAAGAGTTTTAGGAAAGGGCAAATAAGTTGTCCTGGGGGTTCAGGCTGCTCCAGCCCTCCCTGGTGCTGTGACCAACGTGGGCTCCTGGCAGGACGAGCTGAGCTCTCCACGGGGTATAAGGAAGCACCCTCAGTCCCTCAGTGATGGTTCACCCCATCCTTGGGTGTGGATGGACCCCTGGGAATCTGTGGGGAAGGGGGAGAAAGCAGGAGCTTGCAAACAGCCTTGGGAGAAGGTTCCAGCGAGGGTTCAGCGCACACGGATCTGTGCCAGGCTGCTGCACCAAAAATCCATCACTGCATGGGGCTGTCCCCGACATGTGGTGAGGAATAAAGGATTTCCACAACCTGCTGTGAGCTTCTGGCCCGTCTGAAACCCCACGTGCCGGGTCACCGAGGGGTTGGGGCTCCGTGGTCACCTCGGGGCCAGGGCACTGAGCACCGTCCCCAGCTGGGGACACAGGGCACAGTCAGGCCCTCCCTGGGATTGTGGGCAGGGAGGTTTTGCTGTTCCATGTTGCCTCAAAAATACTGGACTTTTTTCTTCTGCTTTTTGCTTTAAAACTGGCTCAATAACCTGAAACTCGAGCATTGCAAATCAGGGACAAAAAATATTTTAAGTGAAACATTGGGAATTACTTACTTTCTAAAATTTCATTAATTTTTTTTTTTCTTTATGATTTTTAACAGCACTTGGGAGTCCACCCTAAGCCCAGACCTCCTGAGCTCACTGCTGGAGGACCATTCCCTGTTGATCTCTTGGGATTTGTCCCCTTCCTTCCCCTCCTCTACCCATCACTCTGTATCCCCTCTGGGACAGGAATTGTCTGTTCCTCCATGAGAACTCTGCATTTGTTCTCAAATAGAGCCCCCAGGGCAACAGCATGATGCAAAAAAATAAATAATTTAAAATCAAACTTGATCAATCTCGTGAGATCCCTTCTCCAGCCCTGCCTAGGTTCTGCAAAAGCTTTTCCAGGAGCTGAGTAAAAACGAACAGGCAACGTGAGCACACCAGGCTATTCATACATTAGGCAATAATTATAATGTATATTAACTGCCTGGGTGTTGAAAGAGTCCCAGCATGAGACTGCTTCCCTAATAGGAGACAGGAGTGATAAAAGACAGTAATAGATTGCCTTTCAGATGTGGAATTAAAAGCAGCAGCTCATTAGATTATTTTTTTTTCACAGCCTCTAATCGCAAGTAGTTTCTTTTCAAGTCAGATTTCCATTTCCAAGGCTAAGCTCGGCAACACAAACAGAAATTAAAGAGGATGGGGGGGTCCTATTCTGACCTCTCCAGGATCACAGGAAGGGAGAGTAACTGAGCTCAGTCCTGCCCAGCCCACCTAGGCAGCCTTCTGAAGAGACTGTCATCAAAAGATCACAATTTGGAAGCTTTTATTTTTTGCTTTTTTCTCCTTTTAAAAGGTAGATGCAGCTCCTAAATTTCCTTTCCTTTCCTTTATTTTTTTAAGAGATAGCCTAGAAGATAAAGCTTTTGAATTAGAACAACCAAACAAAAAAAATTAAATAACTTCAAAGCAGTGGTGGAGATTCTTAAAAAACTGACATTTTCACTTACTGATCCAGTTTGTCTCTAGCAAGGAATGATTTCCAGACAACTTTGGCTGCTGTTTTTAAAAGAAAAGTATAGAAAGCAGGAGAAGAAAGAGCTGGATTTTTGCTGAGCTGGGAAGCACAGTAAACAACATTCATTAGGTTCTCCCAGACAGTTTTAATGACTCAGAGTTTTAAATCGTCCATTCAACATCTTTACAGGCCAAAATGTAGTAAGGTTTCACACTCAAATCCTTTGGCAGGAGCTGCATAATCCATAAAACATTTTAAGGGCAGGAATACAGGGGAGAGTCAAAAAGGTAGAAAATTAGGCCAGGAATGGTGTTGCTGGTCAAATTTCATCTAAATCAGCAGCAAAGTCTGATTTTATCTGTATTGATGGCACCTCAAATTAAAGAAATCTGGAGCACCTCTGTCTTCCCACCCAGAGCCCGGACAGGCACAGCCACAAGCACATTTTGGCTGCCAGGCATGGGATAACCAACTTCCACCATCCCTGGTTTTAGTAGCCAAGCTCTTAAACACAGACAGAGACTTGGATCCAGCAGCACAAAAGCTGCATTTTTTTTTTTTCCCACTGTTGTGTCCACTTCACCCTGGATGGGAAACGAGCTCTTCAGCTCTTTTACACAAAATTCATGCAGGAATCCAGGCCTGGGGTTTAGGAGGCTCCAAAAGTGGCATGATCCATGTCCCTTTTCCCTGCTTTGTCCTTCCAAGTGCTGCTGGTCCTGGCAAGCAGGGGAGCTTGGGCAGCTGGGGATTGTTGTGCAAAGTGAAGGCAAACCCCTGCAGCTTGGTCACAGCTCTCCTGGAGGAGCATGAGGATGCAGGGAGTGCCTGGGAACTTTTCTGGAGCCAGGGGCTGGGTTTGGGTGCATCCCTGTGGGGTATAGTCACTGGAAGGGCATCCCTTGCCCAGCTCACGGCTTGAGGTTGGTTATGGTGCTTTTTCCTGCCCTCAGTGTGCTGTGGTGCCAGTTAAAGGGAGTTTTCAGGGTGGTTTAGCACCTGAAGAGGGAGAGAAGTGAAGCCCAGAGCCCAGCAGGGACCATTACCCACAGGAGCCCTTCTGCCTGATGGGAGACTCAGGTGAGCTCATGTGGTGCAGCCCTTGCAGCAGCAGCAGCAGCCAGTGGTGACACCAGCTCTGCCACACGCCAGAGCCCCCCAGACTGACCCAGGGTGTCACAGCCATCCCTGGATCCCAGCTGTGCTGGGGGACAGACAGACCTGAGCAACTGAGCTGGGCGGCTCCCAGAGCAGGATTTGCACCCTCAGACTGCAGCAGCTGGCAGGGAGGGAGCAGGGACAGAGCAGGGTCTGGCCTGAGAGGGATGGAGCAGTTGTGGTGGGGCATTAAAGGCAGCATGGCTTGGCCCAGGAGCTGCTTGCAGGGACCCCCATACACACAGCAGGGAGAAAAGCAACCCGTGGGGGAGATTTTTAAGGGAAGCTTTCAGCATTTTGGGAACTGGAGAGGTCAGGGGCGCTGCAGAGGCACCAGCTCATCTCACCTGGGGACGGCTGAAGCTGAGCTGACTTTTGCCATTTTGGAGTGAAAAGCCAGGGCCCAGTGCTCACCTCTGTAAATCAGGAATGGACCCAGTGCCATCCACCTGCAGGGGCAGGGCTTGCCCAGAGGTGACGGGAAGCAGGGAAGATGCTGCTGTGTTTGACAAACACGGTGCTGTGGTTAGGGAGACATCCAGGGGAGCCTGTGAGGGGCAGGAAGGGGAGCAGCAGGATTTCCCCTTTATCAGCCACAAGCACCTCCTCCATCTCGCTGTCAGACAAGGAAGGGTTTGCAGGAAGGTGCTGTGGTCTGGGCAGGAAGGGGATTTCGTCCCTATCACCCCACACCACGGCACATGTTGATGGATTCCCTGGATCAGATGGTTTCCCTGGATCAGAGGTTTGCAGCTGTGTGTGTTTGGCCATGTGGATTATCCAGTGCTCACCAGCTGGGTATCAAACCTGGGGTCAAAACCAAAAGCCCACAAAGGCAGAGCCACACTCCAGCCTGGCTCTGCTTCCCAGCTCCATTTATTCCTCCAGAGGCAAAAGGCTCAAGCCCTTTGGCCATTTACTTCCCAGAAATACAATCAAGACCCAAAAGTAGCCATTAACCCCCCTCCATAAAGCCCCCATGGATTAATTTTTGTTGCTAAATATTCGCTCCCTGCTCCCCCTCCCTCCTGGTATCCTGTTGCATGGAGAGCTTGAGCACAAAAAAATGCACAGCTGAAAATGAAGCATCCCCTTGAGAAAACCAGGAAAGCAACCCAGGAGTGAGCCCTTCCCTTTGCTGCTCCATGTGCTAAATCCATTGGAGATGAGCAGCTCAGCCCAAGAAGCCCCAGGACTTCCCACTCCCTCTCTCTTTTATGATTACCCAACCCTGCTACAAGCAGGCAATAAAATCCTGCAGCAACAAAATTAGATCAATTCCACGGCTTCACTTCTTTAAACCTTATCAAATTACTCCCCATCCTAAGGATCCTGGGGAATAGCTCTTTACAGGGAGAGCACAAAATCAAATTAAAGATTCATTCAAATTAAAAGGTTCAATTTTAAAAGAGGCCGGGCCAGGCCAGAAGGAGCTGAGGAAAGTATTTTTTTAATGAGCTCAGTGGCAGGAGTGTCTTTAATAATAGATCTGATGGGGGGATCCTGGAACCTGGCAGCACACGAGGCCTTTCCCTCCACACTGGGATAAATCAAAGGCACAGGTGTCCCCACACACTGTGGTGCTGGCAATGGTCCCGCTGAGCTCTTGGTTAAATTTTGGTGACCAGAAGGAAAATGTGGCATCATTCTTATGGACTGGCACAAGGGAGAAGCATCTAAGAGAAAAAGGCAAGATAATAGTTGTGAAAGAAAATTAATTCTCTGTTAGGATGAGACCTCTGGTAACTTGGCTGTGATCCTTCCTGGTTCTGATTTGAAAACAAACTCAGCAGGAGACTCAGAGAATCACAGAATGGGGTTGGAAGGAACCTTCAAGACCATCTTGTTTCAACCCCCTGCCATGAGCAGGGACACCTTCCACTATCCCAGGTTGTTCCAGGCCTTGTCCAGCCTGGCCTGGAACACTTCCAGGGATCCAGGGGCAGCCACAGCCTCTGTGGGCAGCCTATGCCAAGGTCTCCCCACCCTCACAGTCAAGAATTTCTTTCTAATATCCAATCTAAACCTACAATCTTTGAGTTCAAAGTAATTTCTGCTTATCCTCATCCAAAATCCTTCTCCAGCTCTCCTAGAGGCCCTTTAAGCACTGGAAGAGGCTCTAAGGTCTCTCCAGAGCCTTTTCTTCTCCAGGCTGAACAACCCTACTCTCAGCCTGCCTCCAAAGCAGAGCTGCTCCAGCCCTCAGAGCATCTTTGCTCCATCAGGTCCACGTCCTTCTGATGTTTGACACCCCGGAGCTGGATGCAGCAATCAAAGCATTTTCTTATCTTAAATCACCCATCCACATCCATGGATCCATTTAAGATCCATTCCCCATTGCCAGGACAGAGATGTGCTTCAATTTTCCTGCTTTTTGTAAGGTAATGTTGAAACTCCACTGCTCCAGGTCAGGGCTCTTCCCAAATCCTGCCTGTTCACAGATGGGTCGTCACATTTTTCACTGTAAAACTCTCGTATCAGGATCTGGCTCGGGGTGAGCAGAGCTTGTGGATGGCAGGACTGCAGTGCCTCGGTGGAGATGCTGATTCCAGCAGCAGGGAAGTTTCCCAAGGCAGTGCAGAAACTGAAGACCTTGAAATGCCTTCCAGTTTGGGGTAAGGGAGGGAGAAGTTTGGGGGGG
>VYXD01008091.1:619360-672000 GCA_013397195.1 Hylia prasina | reverse complement strand
ACCTCTACAAAAAAAAAAAAAAAAGAAAAGAAAAAAGGAAAACTAAAGTCATTATTTGCTGTCTGTGACAAATGACTTAACTCTGCTGAAGTCATCTCCATTTTCCATGGAAAGACAGGTTCACAGACACCTGTGCTGCCCACAGTTCTGAGGCACTTCAGAGGGTGCTGCTTTAGCCATCAGAACTCTCCTCACCAGGTGACAAAGGGATGAATTTCTGTGCATACACAGAATTCCAGAATGGTTTGGGTTGGAAGGGACTTTCAAGCCCATCTCATTCCAAACCCTGCCATGGCAGGGACACTTTCCACTATCCCAGGTTGCTCCAAGCTTTGTCCAACCTGGAACACTTCCAGGGATGGGGCAGCCACAGCTTCTTCTGGGCAACCTGTGCCAGTGCCTCATCACCCTCACAGGGAAGAAGTTCTTTCTAATCTCTAATTTAACTTTACTCTCTGTTAGTTTCAAGCCATTCCTCTTTGTCCTGTCAGTCTATGTCCTTGTATAAAGTCTCTTACCAGATTTTTGGACACCTTTGAAGTTCTGGAAGGACTGAGTTTTATACATACACTGGGTTGTATTTACATACAGATACACCATACACACACACACATATCTCTATAACCTTCAGTAGGCCCAGAATAATTTCAATTATGTTTACTGATGTTGCTGGTGTTTTCCACAGCATTGGAATGGGATCCATAGAAAAACCATGGGCAGAAGTTAATGTATTTAGCCAAAGTAAGGAGACCAGATGAATCAATTCAGGGAGCAGAAGAGCAAGTCATGGATCAGGGTACAGACAAAGAATGAAGGAACTCAGGAGAAATGGCACTGGGAGAACGGCACAACATTCACTCAACTACAGAAAGAGCATTTTGAGATTTCAGTTGTCCTGAGAACATCCAAGTGCAGCAGCTACAAGCAAAACAAACATATCTGAGTCCATGTACAGCAGCAAAGGCTGTCTTGGAGCTTGTTCTCATTCCAATTATCTGTAACAATTCTCCCTTCCTCTGTGATAGACTAGGTAATTAAAACACTATTTTCCCAATAAAACTAAAAAGTTAGGCTTTCTTTCACCCCAGTTAATTACCTACTATGTCACTGAAGCAGTCATCTGCATTCATCTGACTGGCAGCAAAGCACGCCTCGAATGGCTAATTAAAACAAAACCCCACTGCTAAAATAGAATTCCTTCAGTGTTTCTCCTGCTAGAACAGCAGCCAACAGCCTGGGAAGTCAAACACGAGTGAGGCCAAAGACAGTAAAGGCAGGACACGGAGTGACCTGTGCCAGCACAGCCTCCTGCTATTCAGGAAGGCAGCAGGAGAACAAGAGCATTTTTTGTGTCCTCGGGGAATCAGCACATCACCTGGAGAGGAAAAGGCTTGGGGAGACCTTGGAGCAACTTTCCAGTACCTAAGGGGGCTCTAAGAGAGCTGGAGAGGGATTTTCCACAAGGGTAGGGAGTGATGGAACAAGGGGGAGTGGCATTAAACTAACAAAGAGCAGAGTTAGAGGGGATATTGGGAAGAAAGTGCTGGCTATGAGGGTGGGGAGGACCTGGCACAGGTTGCCAAGAAAATCTGTGGCTGCCCCATGCCTGGAAGTGTTCCAGGACAGGTTGGATGAGGCTTGGAGCAGCCTGGGACAGTGGAAGGTGTCCCTGCACATGGCAGGAGGTTGGAATGAAATGAGCTTTAAAGTCCCTTCCAACCCAAACCATGCTGGGATTTTGGGATTCCAGTCTGTGTTTGTGTGATACAAAAAGGCTGCTAAGAAGAAAAGCAAAGGGTTTGTTTGGTCAGACATTCCAATGCCACAGTAAAGATGTAAAGATGTGACTGTGCAGTGCCCAAGGAAACCTGGTAAATCATCCTTTAGCCCCTCTCCAACACTAGATGTAGTTTGATGCTTTCAAAGCTTGACTTTCTTAATAATTTCCACAGTCATGTCACATTCCATGATGTCATTGTTTCAACAGCTGTTTTCAGGTTTGTTAAAAAAAAAGGAAAAAAAAAAAAAAGAAAAGCAAAAAAGAAAAAAATGGAAGGAAAGAAGAAAGTAATATTCCCTTATCCCAAGGCTCTGTCAGAACTTCTCAAGTCTTTGATTCTGGGAGTGCTAAAAGAAAGTATCATATTAGTCTGCATTCCTCCTAACGCATACTCTAATATATTTTACAGATACACTACAGACCAATTTTAGAAGAGTTATAAAATGCTAAAAGACAGAAAAATTAAAAAGAATAATTCCATTTACTTGCTCAACAGAAAAGTCACCAGGTCCTGAGCTATGAAAATACCTTTAGCTTAAAAATACCCAAAGTCAACACTGCCCTTTTTTAAAGGCAGAAATCTGAAGTCTCTGACTTTGTTAAATTCACACAGAAAACACAGAACGTGGATTTTTTTCAGCATTTTAACGGTGAAAAAACTGTGGATATCATATTTCAGCTGAATGGGAGATTCTGCTCCAAGACTGTAACTTCCCAGGATAGAAAGCTGCTAGTCCTGAGCCTCTACATTGGCCCCAAAAATATAACTACCAAGTTACTCTCACATGTGTTTTATCATTATTACCTTTTGCTGAGTGTAACCTCGTGCACACACAGTGCATAAAACACTTTATATACACATGCAGGGAGGGGTATGGGAATAAAGACACAAATAGAGGCAGACTGGTTTAAATCCTTGTATAGCCCCTGGTCTGCTCCTTCTTTAATAATGTGATATTCCATTTTATGTCTTCCCCTCATCAGAGAGCAGCTCATAGCCCATATTAAGATGGTTTCCTCTTTAACAATGAGTTCCTCAGCAGCACAGATATGCAACCTGCAATGGTTAAAATCTTTTGATACATCATAAAAATGGAAATGAATTTTTTTTCCTTTACAAGCACGAAAGGTCAAGCAGGCAGGTAATCTTCCTGGCTTTCCCCCCCCTCTTCTTAGAAGCTCTGGGAGTACTCAGTACAATTTTGCAATCATGCAGTTAGGTGTACTTATAAAAATTTTCCTTGTTAAAATCCAATAAATGGAGCATGTGACCTTAGCTGACCTCCAGTTTTCCAAATTCATTGACACCATCTAATAGAATAAATTCATATGAACTGTGAAAACTGACACTCTTGGTAAGAAAGTCCTTGGCTGGCAGAAACTCATCAGTGACTGAAAACATCTTGGTGACCCACTGATGGAAAAGGTCACATTTCGGATCAGAGATTTTTCCTGTTCTTGGCACTCTGTAACAAATTCAGGTACAGTACTAAATTTCCAGACCTTTGTTTAACAGAAGCATAAAAATTAATGGTGTGTCAACCATCCAGTGACCTGTGAAGGGAGTTTTTCTCTAAGAGGTACTGTCACACTCAGAATATGCCATATACAAAGGGTGTCAAGAACGTGTGCCAAAGGAAAAAGGAATTAACCACACTGAAGAGAGGTTTGGTTACTCACACCATATGGCAAGAGTAAGAACAAAGAAAAAATGTTTAAAATCTTTCTTTTTGAATTTTTCTATTTGGCAAAATAAAAAGACTAAACAAGTCTGACTTTTAAGCCAAATGAAAACCATGTGCTTTAACTCCCTCTGACTGGGTGTCCATATATTTAATAAAATTATTTTAAATCTATCTGGGGATGAAAGAGAGACATATCTTGTAAGTGAAACTGTAATCATGGAAACACAGAATGGTTTGGGGTGGAAGGAACCTTAAAGATCATCCAGTTCCACCCCCTGCCATGGACAGGGACACCTTCCACTATCCCAGGTTGTTCCAAGCCCCATCCAACCTGGTCTGCAACACTTCCAGGGATGGGGCAGCCACAGCTTCTTTGGGCAACCTGTGCCAGTGTCCTACCACCCTCACAGTCCAGAATTTTTTTCCAGTATCTAATCTCAACCTACTCTCTTTCATTTTGAAGCCATTCCCCCTTGCCCTGTCAGTCCATGCTCTTGTAAATCATCTCTGCCCATCAAGACAATAAATAGGGAGGGGTCTGAAGGATCAGGACCCAGGTTATTTTTCAGTATAAAACCAGAACCATAATTACTGTAATTACCTATATATTGCTTCCTAAAATTTCAAAACAATCCTCCCTCTATTCCCCAACTGAAGCAGCTCTCTTCAAGAGCAAGAATAAACTTCCAAGACTGTAAAAACAACTCCAGTGCAGTGCTCTCATTCCTTTAATAGCAAGGGCTGATAGGAATGGCTTGTTTCTTCTTCTGCCAGATTCCAGCTGCTTCACTTTGTTTATTCCTGACTTCAAAGTTTCAAACACTGTCCTGTCCCAACGAATAACTTCCTCCAGATGGCATTAGCTCAAGTGCTCTGAGCACTGGGATAGCACAGCACCTGCAGATCTAACTCAGTATCTTAAAAGCTTCATTGAAGGTGCCTTTTTTTTTTTCTGTCATTTCCCCATTTTGCTTTTTCCTTACATAAAAAGATTTACATCTGGCATACAGTTACAAAGATCATTAGAAGGGAAAGAGAGTTGTCAGAAATTTTTTACAAGAATGGCTGAAGCAAAGTAGAAAAACAGAATGTCTAAAGGCTCAAAGGCAACAGAAACATGTTACAGAGTCACAGAATGGTTTGGGTTGGAAGGGATCTTCAAGATCATCCAGTTCCAACCCCCTGCCATGGGCAGAGACACCTTCCACCATCCCAGGTTGCTCCAAACTCTGTTCACCCTGGCTTGGAACACTGCCAGGGATGGGGCAGCCACAGCTTCTCTGTGAAACCTGTGCCAGAGCCTCACCAGCCTCACAGGGAATAATTCTTTTCTAAGGTCTCACCTAACCCTGCCCTCTGTCAGTTTGAAGCCATTGTCCCCTGTCCTATCACTCCAAGCCCTTGTCCAAAGTCCCTTTCCAGCTCTCTTGGAGCTCCTTTAGGGGCAGGGCGGGACTTTAAGGTCTCACTGGGGTCTTCTCCAGGCTGAACACCCCCAGCTCTCAGCCTGGCAGTTTCTCTTATCTGCACCTCAATTGTTTTCTCTTATCTGTCCCTCTCTTTTCTCCTCTCTCAGCCTCTCCTGTCTGCTCCTTTTACCTGGAAGCAAACCTGTGATGTACAGACTTGTACCAACATGTGTCCTGTCCACGTCTCCATGTGTTTGTGTGGTACCACACTGCAATTCACTCGCTTTCATATGTGGCTGTACAGAGTTACCAAACAGAGCAACCCAAGAAGTGGCATTTTTGTCAAAATCAAAATTATTCCCCGTTTGCTGGGCTAACACAAACTGGTTAGAAACATCCATATTTTGATGTAAGTAATTCTGAAGGCTGCAGTGAAAAGAGAAATTACACTGCAATGTCATTCATGCTACTAATTATTATGGTATTTAGCATTTCCAGTTCAGAGTCACATTTAGCTGTATTGTGCATACTGGGTATTTAATGTTTCTGGAATTCAGTGGCTTATAAAGTTGAAAGTCAGTACGTTATAGAACTAAATGGATTCAATCTTTTCAGGAATAAGCAGGTTCTCAAATAATCCGAATTTTTTGGCAAATTATTCTCCATTTATTAGAAATGAGAGTTCCTCCTCCAGAGCTTTTCTTGCTCTTGCCACCTTGAATCCAGGGGCTTGTTTAGGTTATTGTGGTGAAGTTGGCCTTTCTCAGCTCTGCCAGAAATGTGCTTTTTAGGGCAGGGGCTCTCTTGTTGGTGTGTGAATGCTTTGCCAAACATTCACTTGGTTGCAGGTGAGAGCTCTGCCTTCCACTGGGACAGAAACACAGAAAACAAGAACAAGATGTCCTGCAAATGCCTGCAGTTCTCCTTCTTAACTCCAACCCAGACTGCCCCAACTTAGCTGTTGCATGACAAACAGAAAAGACTCGAGGCAAAACAAGGCCAAATTTCTAAGGCTGAGTTACATGAAAGGGGTACATTTACAATTAAAACACTTGAGCTGTTTTACAGAAATGGACAGACATCTGGAGGACTCGAGCCAAAAATGTCTGGATTTAAAAGCACGAGTCTACTGCTGGAGCTGAAAAAACACAGTTTCATTCTCAAAGGCTGCAGCCAACTCATAAACTTCCATAAGTGGGCCACAGACACCAGTGGAGACAGAAAACTATATAGTATGAGTTCAGTTCAAGTTCTGACCTAATCTTGGCAAATTCCACCTTCCCCTTGGTGTCATGTACTTACAAAAACCCTGCACACAAGCACACAGAAAATAAACATGTGTATACACACACTGTGCTTTTGCTGTTTGTTTGTGTAGCCCCCAATGTATAGCCCAGCTATTTCCAAAAAGAAAATAAATGCAGATTCCCAGCCAGTAAAGGAGGGTGGGGCCAGGCTCAGCAGCTAACAAATATTTCAAAGCAGAATATTTGAAAATGGTTTTTTCCTCCTCTCAAGTCGGAGTTCAAGGTTCAGTGGTTTTCCAAAACACTCTGTATTCCCACCAATAGCAACACTAAACAGAACAAAAACTAGAAATACATTAAATAAACTAGAACCAGATTTTGCAAAATCCTAACACAGAGACTGGTAGGGAAGGGCAGACAGAAAGCAGCTCCAAAAACATCCAGAAATGAGATAGTGGAGTTACTAAATAAATATTTCCTTTTGGTGCCTAAAATCTACTCTCCTCCTTTAGATCTAGCATCTTTTGCTCTGTAGAACCTCTCACTGCTTAACAAATTCATTCCCTGGCCACATCTCTTGCTGCTGTTTCCCACCAAATCCCTTCCAAAACACGTGCAATGATCTTTCCAAACAACTACAATAATTATTAATACTAAGAAGAAATATTAAAAGTGAATTTGATTTTTCCATATAGATGGCTGTGATTTTTGGATGCGTAATTGGCTCAGAACAAATAGTTTAACATTTAAGCACTGCTCTCTCTAGGCTGCAACCATTTTCCTGAGGAAAACTCAGATGAGGCTCTGTGGCAAATACTGAAGCTGCAACTTTTACTTCAAAATAAAAAAAATAAGGAGTTGGTTCCTTACTGGTCCAGAGTCTTTGAAAAACCACCAGGAAAATGTGTATCTTGTGCAAGGGCCAGGGGGAGGAGTAATCCCTAAATCCACAAGAGATAACCTAGGTAAACAGCTGGTGGAATCAGGAGAATCTGACAAGTGATAATTAAAAATCTGCAGATCTAATGGTGTAATTAATATTTGACTTAGTAGAACTAAATATCACCTACATACCAATGTATTTTTTCCTAATTTTATGCAAAATCTAACCAGCAAGTGGACAGGAAGGTAATTTTAAAAGCATATTTCTATAATATATTCGGCTCTGTTATTCACACCTTCATGTTTGGGGCTCCAAAAGACATCTTAATGCCTGTATCTGAAACAAAATAAAGAAGCTAAAAAAAAGGAACTTGAATGATCAATCATGGGAATTCACACTTAATTCTAAGATAAAGTTCTGCTGAATTCCCTTAGGATGCAGTCAGTCAGTGCAAAGCCAGCAGCAGGACTGGCTCCACTGAGACCTCGTATCTTAATGATATTAATTGCAGCAATACTGCCTCCAGCTTATCTGCATCGTGCCACAGTGCCAGACATAACAGCATTCACAGCCTTCCTGGGGAGTGGCAAGGAAAAGAAATAAAAATCAAAGCATCTTGTTAATTCTTAGAAGTTACATGGCCTCCTTTAATTGAAAAATAATGTAAAAATATTTTTACACGAATAATTAAAGTTGAGCGACTGAAGTCAAGTGATGTTTCACCATCAATTAAGATTTGAAAATTAACATCTTCCCAGTTCACAGCTGAAGTGCAGGTGGGGTGTCCCTGTGGGGCTGTGGATGCTCCATCCTTGGAAGTGTCCAAGGCCAGGCTGGATCTTGGAGCTACGTGGGATAGTGGAAGGTGTCCCTGCCTATGGCAGGGGGATGGAACTGGAGAATTCCAAGCTGTCCAGCCCTGCCAGCTCCCCAGATACCAAATATCCCAAAAAATCCTTAGGAATCTCAGAGGACAAGCTTCAGTGAATGCCTGTAAGAAGACACAAGCTGCTTTCCACCACTAAAAAGTTCAGTGAGAAGCCTCGATGAGCTCTCCCTCAAACAGGCAAGAGGATTCCCTGGGCAAGGAGGTTTTATCCCCTCCAGCCACGGCTGCAATCTGCACCCAGATCTGAGTGAAAGTTAGGGAATGGGTATCAGAAGGAAAAGAAAAAACTTTCTGCCTGAAGGGCAGTGCTGCAGGGCAGAATTTTCTCAATGCAAGTCACTCCTCACATGTAATAGAGTCACTAAATGCATTCTTATAATAAAAAAATTAAATAAGAAGACTTCAAATAACAAGTGTTATTTTTCTAGATGACCACAAGCAAAATAGTTTTTTTTCTCTCTGCTCTGAATACCTAAATATTCACATGATTCTGTGCATTTGTTTTGATGATTTTCACTAACAAAGTCATGGGATTCCCCATATGGAAACAGTTTGCCAAGACTCCCTTTACTGTACTACCATTACCATGATCTGGCATATTAAAATGCTTGTACCTACAGCACAATTACCCCAAATTTTTGTAATTGCACCTTTTCAAAAGAAGATGATGAACATTTTCCCCAGGAACAAAACAAAACAAGACAGAACAAAAGCCAGCCCTATACAGTTAGCATTTTCCAATGGTCAGTCTAATAAATTCCAGACCATTTCTACATGCATTTCTAGTACATGAACGAACAAACTTATGAAAAATACATCTTTTACAGCCTTTTTGTTTAGACAGTGGCACTATAGGTCTTACCATTTGTGGATATCAATGACCTTTGGAAAATGTGTAGGAATAAGCATTTCTAGGAAGCTTAGAGAGGCAAACAACTTTTCTGTTAGCTCAGAAAGAGGATTGACTAAGTAAGCACATGTTCAAACAAGGAAAACATTAAATATCTTTACTGGAAGATTTGGGAGCTCACTGTTACAGAAGCATAAAATCATTTAGGTTAGAAAATACTTCTGATATCATCAAGTCCAACCATTAACCCACCACCAGCATGTTCACCCCTAAACCATGCTCCCAAGTACCACATCCAACACATTTTTTCAACATTTTCAGGGATGGTGATTCCAACACTCCCCAGGGCAGCCTGACCACCCTTTCAGAGCAGAAATTCTTTATAATATCCGATCTAAACCTCCCTTGGTGCAACTTGAGACCATTTCCTCTGGTCCTGCCTGTGTCCAGACCCTATTTTGACTTGCTCTTGAAATGAGCACTCACTGTGATGACAAGTAACTCTGCCTCCACAATCCTATGCCTGGGACCAGAAACTTGGAAAGGTCTGAGAGTAAATATATGATTTTATCTTGTGCTATTTTAAAGTTTGTTAAAATGTAAAATGATTAAACTTTGTGCAATAGAGATAAGCATTCCTCCTTGTAAAAAAAAAAAATGAAAGGATACAAAAACCTTGGCCTGTTACATGGGAAAGAGTAAAACCAAAATTCCTCTGAAATACTTGGGTGAATCTGAGCTCTAAACCAGTAGAACAAATGAGCTGGAGAAATGTTTTGCTCTACATTTATGCTGCACATTAAGCACAGTGCTCCCACAATCACACCCTCTCCATCTCTGCTAAGTGGTGCAAAACACAGGGAGAACTGCAGGCAGCTCCCACCAACCCTGTGCCTCTGGAAGGATTCTCTGTTAAAGAAGAGTTCCCCAGCAGCACCAGAAACCAACGACTCTTGTCAGGAGCTGCTCTGCACAACCCTTAGAGCTGGTGTCAAGCAGTGCCTTGAACAGACCCTTTTCCATCAGGTTCTCATTTGGGCAGATGCTCTTTGCCTCTGAAGCTGCAGCCACGTGCACACAAACTGAAATTTGGGATGCTGGCTGCACCAATTTCCTTCAGGAAGCTCTGCAGCTCTTTGACTCTTCCCAGCTCAAGCTGTTGGTGCCAATCCTGGTGAGCACCCAGGTCATCCACAGCTCCCCTCAGTGCTTTGGGCCATGAGCAGGATCAACAGAGCTTGTAGGCATCTGAGGGAAAATCATTTATTAAATGTCCCTGGCCAAAACACAGGGAGATCTGCACTGCAATGGAGCATATATGGAAATCCAGCCTGCATGTGTGGGAGCAGAGTGTGGGCTCTGCCTGATGATGGGCACCACTTGGAATTATCCAAGCATTCAGGCTGGAAAAGCCCTCTGAGGTGCAGGGCACAGACACCTGGCTCTGTGCATCACTCCAGAGCACACACCTGAATTCAGGAGCTGTTCACAGAAACAGCAGTTACACAAAGCTCCTCAGGAAAGCAGCTTCTGCAAACCCCCCACACCCCTGACAATGGCACAGCCTCAATTATTTCACACAATCCTGATCTGCCATGATGACACCCAGTGTGTGCCAGCAGGAAAAGCACAATGGCAAAGAAAGTCTTATCTCATGTGCCTCACGGAATTTAATGGATCTTCAGAATGTTACCTGAAGCAAATTCATTCCCATTATACACACAACACACTCCCAAGTTCAGGAACACTTTCTCTGCAAATATCAGATAAAGCAATCTGTTTTCTACCAGTTTCTTGCACATGCTACAATAAGACAAGAATTTTAAGAAACGTTATCCATTATTTTCTTTCTTTCTGCCTCTTAAATATCAGGGAAGAATTGAGTCTGGAATATACTTAAAATTCAAGACATGTCCAAGTTGGGGAATATGTCTTCCCTTGTCATTACTCTGTCACTGAGCATAATGCTGCCTACACAAGAGCAGGAGAGAACAAATGCTTAAAGATGATCTTTCTTTACACACAACATTTAAGTGTCAATGTTATTTCATGCAATATTGGGGTTTTTATAAATCTTGGAGGCAGAGAAGACACGTGTTGCAAAATCTCTACAACAGGACTGTCTCCTTCAATGTTGGAAGCCTGGAAAGGGTCTGGATCATGCCTGGGGCCTCTCTCACTAATTCTGCAATGCAAACTGCAATGTAGTTTTAACTCTACAGATTACAGAGTTCTGCAATCATTCCCTGTTCCTTCAGATGAGAAGTAAACAGGTTAATGCAGACTCATTGTGCATTGCTCTGTATTTTTAGAGAGCTGCTTGGAAAGGGAGTAGTGGAGTATCCAAGGTGTAGCTTTATTAGCACAACCTACATTTATCATGCACAGAAAGTTTCCTGGAAACCTATTCGAAATCTGATAAGAAAAATCCTCATTACGAATCATTTGCTTGTTTCATTTTCACTTATTGAGCTTTAATGTACCATAAAAGCAATAATAACAGTGCCTTAACTAAATACTGCTTGTCTTGCATTCATTAATTTAAGAAGAACACAAAACTGCCTGTAGATATAGGAAGCTGCTGGAAAATAAAAAGGAACCGATGGCATAAACTCAAATGAGAGAATTTTTTTAAATTTTTTTTTTAATTATTTTTTTTTGTGGAGTTCAACAAAAATGTATTCTGTTCACTGTACACACGACACCAATGGGAATAAGAGCCAGTTCAAGTTCTAAGTTACCATTACTTGGGTAATGGCTTCAAGCTGCAAGGCACAGCTGTATGGGCCCAGCCAGACAGGCTATCACAGCAATGCTTTGATAGCATGGGGCCCTTAAGTGTCAGGATATAGAAAAGGCAGCAGTTGTTGGCTGTGAAAACAGTCTGATACAAACCAGATGGGGACTCACTTCATGGGCAACACAAAGGAAAACAATTGGCTCATTCAACAAAGTCAGGCCACTGCCCCAGAGAATTAACAGAAGACAATAACAGTCAACCAGAGTTGATGCAAACAAGAAACAGCCATGTGGTTACGGTTTAAGGAATTGTTTCTCCTCAGACTAAACATAAAGTTTTGATTTCTAATTCTCATATTCATTAATTTCAGTCTCGTTTACAAGCCCCTTCTTCCTCCAAAGTCTTCCGTGTAATTCATTTATGTAGCACCAGCCTTCACACACCTACTTAAACAAGGAAAAAAAAAAATCTATGACAAAGGCAGCTATATTAATTTAATGTTTCCTGAGGAATGCCAAGACCACAGACAACTTTCTGAACCATGGCAGAACAACATTACAGATATACAGAGTGTTATTAGACATATTTGCATGCATATGGCAATATATTTACTGATTCTTTTTGATTTGAAATGCATAAAGCCCAACAGGTCACATGCTGGGTTACCAGAGTACAGATGTCCTCCAGTTTTGTGAAGAGTTCTTCTGGTTTCTTACTTAGGTTTCTTTTTTAAGCAAACTTCAGATCAATTATGTTGCCACGTAAGAGTTTAGTCAGGCTACGGTTAAAAATCTATAAAAATTGCTATTACCAAACCTTTTTTTAAGCAATCAAATATTTAAAAACTGCCTATTTCAGCCATAACGTTAAAAAAAAAAATCCCCAGCCCACTCATATTTAGAAGCTTGTAGAAGATTATGGTCCAAAATCTTAATTGCTCTTGCTGTTTTATTACAGGAAATATGAAAGTGACATGTGCAAAGGTATTTTGATTACAAATTACTTACAGAGATTGCACAATAACTCAGACCTCTAAGGGCCTTCTGCAATTTCACTCTCAGACTGAAAACATCTGAACTTTCTTTTCATATACTTCAGACTATTCCCTCTGGCAGGCCTTGCACTCTGGAGCTCCCCAGGGCTGTGAGTGCTTGGATGGCACTGCTCTGAGAGGAAGCCACAGCTGGAAATCCAAGCAAGGGCTGCACATGGAGATCTCCTGGATACCTTGTGAAAACACTGTCCTGCCTCCTGTCAGCTTTAGCACACCTCCACACATCACCAAATCACAGGATGGTCTGGGGTGGAAGGGACCTAAAAAATCATCTTGTTTCAACCTCCTGCCATGGGCAGGCACACCTTTCACTATGCCAGGTTGCTTCAAGCTCCATCACCCAACCTGGCCTTGGACACTTCCAGGGATGGGGCATCCACAGCTTTTCTTGGCAACCTATGCCAGGGCTTCCCCACCCTCACAGGGAAGATTTTTTTTTTCCTAATATCTACTCTAAACCCACTCTGAATCAATGGTTCTCATTTAACAGGCTGATTCTGGGATGACAGAGGGAGTTTGTCAAGAAAGTCAAAAAAACCTCTCTCTTGAGTTAATGAATCAGAGAGTCAGGCCCTAATCATCCTCTTAAGTGGTTCTAGCCTTCAGCTGCTGTGGTTCTCCAGCTTTGAGCATGGCTTCACTTCAAAAAAAAGGCCAAAACGCAGCCTTGGCTGCATTCAAACCAAACCACCACCTACTGCAGGTAGAAAAACCAGGTTTTGCTCCAGTGTCCTGCCATGAGCACAGAGCCAAGAGAGGCACTGTGTGCTGTGCTCTCTCTGGGCTGAGACACCTCCCCAGCAGAACCACAGGGCCGATTTCCAAAAGTGCAGCCAAATTCTTGAAACCTGGGCTGCAGGGCCGGGCTGTCACACTGTAGCAAGGGGAGACTTTGCCTGCAGTGCTATTATTCATTTTTCACATCATATATATTGAGGTCAGACCACATCTTCTACGTGCAGCTGAAATTTTGGGTCCAGTCTCTCTGTTAGGTCGTTACTAGAAAATTACGAACCTTAGGAACAGACAAGCTTTTATTTATCAAGCCTTAAAACCTCAGAGATACTGGCAGTCGTAGTCCTGCATTAAAAGCAGATGAGAGAGGAGCAGAAACCTCTTTAAACCCCAGGCCTGCCTGCATAGGCAAACCCCAATTGCTGTTATAAAAAGGGTTTTGGACATGGTCTGTCAGAGAATGCCTGCACATAAAGGCCAGCTGGAGCATGGGGAGGCTGCCCGGGCTCCCTCAAAGTGAGGATTCCAACAGGAAACTGCTCCCCCCTTTCTCTTTTTTTTTTGTTTTAATCAGGAAGGAAGCTTCATCTTCAGAAACAAGCATTCCCTGTGTAATCTCCCTGCCTGGCTGTCTCTAGGAGCGGGTCCAATTACTGAAATAAGCAACATGCGCTTCTGAGAAGTCAACCATGTATTTACACTGTAACTCAAACTAGTAAATATTTCCCATTTATAACTCTGATTTACGTAACGTGGCAGCCGTTAAGTAAATGAAACAATTTTCTCGAGATCTGTAATTATGGTTTCAGGATAATAAAAACACACTAAAAAAAAAAAATCCAAAATGAGGCAATTTGCAACAAATTCCTTGCTTTTTACTTCTCCTCAAGATACAATGGCCTGACGAGGACAGACACTGCAGCTGTTTTATTGTCTTTAAACAAACACAGGTCTGCCTAACTCTTGCAATATGCACAGTGCCTAAAACAAGGTCATGATATGTAACCCTGAGATTATGACTTTGCTGTAACAACCTGAGTTAGGATGGAGAGCAGCAGATCACCTGATTAAGTCTAAGCCACCTTGACTGGCTAATTTTGAGCCAAAATATAAACATAATTCTACCAGGCCTAGAAAAGGTGAGATACATTTTCATTGTTCGCATCTGGTTGATGATTTATTAATTTGTATTAAAAATACATGCCCATATGACATTAAAAAAAGGAAGAGTTAACTGGAAGGCAAAGTCATGCTGTACACAAAGAGAAACAGTTACTTCCCTGCAGCCAAAGCACTGGGGGAAAAAAATGCATTTCACAGACCTGCTCCATATTTTGTGTCACACTCAACAACTTTCACTCAGGTTGCTCAGAACTGTGCTTAAAACCAGCTCTTTCTTTTTTTAAAATCAAAACATAAGTTTTAGATTAAAGCAGAACAACAGGACATACAAAAGTTCTAAATTTAAATTAAGTTTTTCTAGGTGTAGGGTTGGGGTTTTTTTCTCTCCTGAATGGCAGCACTCATGATAAAAACCAGAGCACAGTAGTCCACAGACAAAGTTTAACCCATCTCCATCATTTACTACTGTTCCTTGCAAAGGCAGTCACCAAAAGCACATTTGCAAGTGGTATTTCAGAGATGAGCACATGTTGTACTTCACTTACAGAATCAGTTGCATGAAGATGAAGAGGGTTTTATGTTTAGGAAATGTTTTATGTTAGGAAATGTTATTCCACAGAGTTACAAAACACTGCCCCATGTGCAGCCTCAGCACTGAGCAACAGGTCACGCATGACAACTTTAATCTCCACTCACCAGTCCTTACCCTATTTTTTAACAAGAATGCTACTTTGGCAGCCTGCATTTCTCAAAATCAGCATGTTATCAAAGAGGAGCATTACCAGTATTTACACAGTGTTCTTCATTTGGAAGACATCCTAGATAACATTTACTCCATGCTGTTGCCTTATTTGAAAATTTAATGGGCTCCTGTTCTAAAGAAATTAATCCTGTGGACTTAGGAACCCTATATTTATATTTAATTATAAGCAGCCTTTGTATCACTCTATTGAGAAGGTGGAGCTGGACAAACCTGGCTTCTCTTTGGTACATGAAGTCAAAGGTCTGTTTACTCCTAAAGCATATAAAAAAAACATGAAATAAAGTACCTAGTAACAACACTGGTCACCAGCATGAAAACTGCCTGTAAGTGAAGTCCTTTCACAATCTAATAAGCAGTAGAATTTTAAAAATACCATTTGATTGTGGAATATTTGTCTAAATATCCATCTTTATTGGCCACTTTGGTTCTCCTCATAACTTTACAGCTGTGCCTCACCTCTCATAGCAGTGCCAAAAATTTACAAAGCATTAAAAAAGAAAAAAAGGTTTATTGTCTGAGAATGACAGCTTCTGTGAATCCCCAGTCTGCTTTGTAAAAGAGGTCTGGGGGCAGACAGTCAGAATTTGTGAGTTATTCATCACTCACCTCATACGCACTCACATCCCAGGGATGTCTCTCCTACCCAGCCACCCCTCACACTAACAGCTGGCTCCTTCCAGCTCTTAAAAAAGCTTAAAAAAGCTGAATTGAGAGCAATTTAAGAACAGGTAAAGCTGAAGGGAGTCCAGCTGCCTCTGCCCAGGGCTCAGCAAGCCCAGCACAGCGGGGAGAGCAGAAGCTGCTCCTTCTGTTGAGCTGCTCTCAGACTTGCACGAGCCACTGAATTATAAAAGGCAACATCTGCCTTCCCTACCAACCAGAAAAATGTAACAAACTCAGCACATGCTGAAGACATAAAGCCTGCATTTCTGCTATCACAGTGCTATATATGTTTCTCTTAAGTTGAAATATGTGTTTGTAATACTCCTTGTCTTCACCTGTCACCAAACAGTATCCAGGCAATGTGCTGCCAGCACCCAAAAGCATCGACTTCCTGCTCTGATACTGATGCCTTCTATAAAAAAACTAAAGAGAAAAAAAGGGACATAAGAGACCTGCTTAAATGACTGTTAATGCAAGCAAAGATGGTCATCCTAGGAGATCCTGTGGTGGATGTGCCAACTGAACTAACCCAGCCATCAGCAGGTCTACCTGAGACCTGGATTGTTCCTGACTCAGCTTAGCTGGTGTGGATGCATCAGGCTGTGCACAGAGAGTGACTGAGAAGTGTAAAAGTGTCTTATTCAGGAAACTGCCTTTGTAGGCTGCAATCTGTGTGAGAAGCTGCAGCATAATTCTGGATGCAGTAACTCCAATCAAACACCCCGCTGTTAAGGGAATGGTGTTTCTCTAAATCATGGAATCACCAAATGGTTTGGGTTGGAAGGGACCTTTAAAGATCATTCAGTTCCAAACCCCTGTCATGGGCAGGGACACCTTTCACTAGCCCAGGTTGCTCCAAGCCCCATCCAACCTGGCCTGGAACACTGCCAGGGATGGGGCAGGCACAGCTTCTCTGGGCACCCTGTGCCAGGGCCCCACCACCTTCACAGCAAAAAAATTTCTTTTTCACATCTAATCTAAATCTGACTCTTCAGTTTTAAACCACTGCTCCTCATCCTGTCACTCTCTACATGTATAAAAAGTCCATCTCTCTCCTTTTTATGACCCCTTTAAGGTACTGGAAGGCCACAGTGAGGTGTCCCTGGAGTCTTCTCTTCTCCAGGCTGAATAATCCCAGCTCTCCCAGCTTGTCTCCACAGCAGAGGTGCTCTGATCACATCTTGTTGCAGTGACACACTGAGGCACATCCTTTACAACAACCAGGAATCCCAATTTACATTCTTTTACCATCACTGCTAACAAACAGGCATGTGAATTAAACTACTACAAGACCACAAAAATCAAAAGCCTCTTCACAACATTATGACAGCAGATGATGTGCAAGGGGACTTCAGACTCAATTATGTCTACAAATGAGCAACAGGTTCAGGAGAGACTGTTCTGATCCTTTTCCATGACCCACCACAACACACAGGCCACAGAACAGCTAAACATGCTCACTTTCTAGTTGCACATCACTTCTTTCTTGTTAAACCATGGGCTCAGAGCTGTGGAACCACTAATTTGTGAGAAACTTCTCCCTCCAGAGAAGAACTAACTGGAAACAGCCCTGGGGCTGATGTAAGCATTAAGTACATGGGGAGTCTCTGTCCTTAGGTGGCTTGCCCAAGCCCATTAATTTTTTGTGTGTGTCCCCCATTTATATAAGCAATGTTTGCATGAAAGGGGAAAGCAGGTCAGCCACCATCTGCTTTTATTCAGAGTTGCTCAAGATCAGTGCCAGTGGGATCAGTGCCCATTAAAGGGGTTTATTGTGTGTGTTTATTTTTTGCTCTTTACAATGAAGGCAACGGCAATTACTGTAAGTTTGTAAAAGTGCATACAAATCATAATCCTCAATACAAAGCTGCTTCAGTGAGATCCCAGCGTGTTTACGAATCCTGGACAGGCTGTGAGAAAGGCTGTCCTGGCACAACAATTTCCATAGACTGGGGAGGAGCGTGGTAGTGTCCAGGAGATCAGAGACTTGTATTTAATAGTTGTTATCAAGACCAGCCCCTGTTTGCAATCCACAGCAACTCCAGCTGATTCACCACCACATGAGAGTCTTCGACAAAAGAAAAAGCCTCACATTAGAGCTTGACCCCCAGGCAGGCTGACAATAGATGGATTTATACAACTAAAACTGGAACTGGTGAGAGATCAAAGGTAGGCTGCCAAAGTGGAAATAGCAATTTAGAGCTCTCAGCTAGTACATTCCAACTCCTAAGAATGGATATGCAGCAACAAGAGGTGCCCTTTTCTTTAAGGAGAATTCTGCCTAGGATATGCCTGCCCACTAGAGACACAAGCTACCAAAACCCCTGAAATGAAGCAAAATATCAAAACCCCCCAAACAATTAAACAATTGTAAAGCCCCCCACCCTAACTGTCAAAAAGTGGGGGGGGGAAAGGGAAAATACAGAGAATTGCAGCAGAACTGCACTGCTTCAGTTCTAGGTAGTCACAAGTGTTTGAAAAATAAATGCAATTATGAATCATCTTTAAAAATATAAACTGCAATTAATTTAAATCTAAAATCCTTTACATTTGATATGATGTACTTCAGAACTTATGATACACTTCAGAACAGAAGATCCTCTGAACCTTCTGGTGTCTGGGTGATGTGATGTAGGCAGCTCAGCAGGCACCTGGACGAGGCACCACATATTTTGAGGTTAAAAGGGCATAAAGTGATAGGAAAAGGGAGCATGGCCTTAAGCTGAAGGAGGGTAGATTTAAATCTGATATTAGGATGAAACTCTTTATTATATAGGTGGGGAGGCCCGGGCACAGGCTGCCCAGAGAATCTGTGGTTGCCCCATCCCTGGAAGTGTCCAAGGCCAGGTTGGATGGGGCTTGGAGCAACCTGGGATAGTGGGAGGTGCCCCTGCCCATGGCAGGGGGTGGAACTGGATGGTCTTTAAAGTCCCTTCCAACCCAGACCTGTCAGTGATTCCATGGCTCTATGAAAAAGGACAAACTCCAAATGTACACTGGGTGCTCTGTGCAGCAGTGCAACAGTTTTTCAGCTTATCTCCATGACAAAGGCACTGGTCCCTCAATATTTTCACATTACAGCCCCCACGTGTGACTGAAATACCAGGGTTAATTTTGGCACTGCTCTGAAATTTATCTTGTGATGTGTAGAACACACTTAGAGGGATGCCACAGGTCACCAGATTAGATCATCTGGAATCCTTTAAAATCTAGGCTTGAAGAGGGAATCAGATGAGATTTTGGAATATTTACTTTTGAGCCCCAGAAAATCTGAATAAAGACGAGCAAAAAAATCTAAATATTTGACAGTCGCCATAGGAAGTAATGCTTTCAGTAGTGATCACTTAGAATAAGTTTTTCCTTCCCTTTCTGCACAAAAAACCCATCTGGTGCTGGAATTTCACTGAAAATCCCTGCTGCTGTGTTCAGATCAGAGGAAGGGCTTGGTACAGGAACACACCCTGAAATTCAGCAAAATAAATGTATTTAAACTCGGAGATCTTCTCAAAAGGGAGAAGGCTTTACTCTTTTTCCTGTATGGAAAGTGCAAAATGCTTCCCCTCCAGAGATCAGCCAAACACACAGCCAGCAGTGCATTCTCCTGAGGGAGGTGTGAGGATGCAGAAAGCTGTGCACATTTCGTGATGGGTGTGAAGCATCATCAGCACAGGCACCCAGGGGAGGCTAAAAAGGGAAGTTTTCTGCCTTTGCACATGGCAAAAGCCTCAGCACGAGGTCACAGCAATGTCACTGCAGCAGAGAGAGGTGTGACACTTAAGGAGGGCTGCAGGAAGAGAAGAAGGAACTCTCAGCTTCTTAGAAGTTGAATGAAACTGCCAAGTGATCTGCAGGGAAAGGACTGGGCAATGCATGGTGTGGAACTGGCCTCTAGAGGAGAATCCCTTCTCCCTGAGCAGGAATCCCTCAGACTGCAGGGCAATATGACACTGCTTGGTACAGTTTTCTTCAAGTATCAACTGTGTTGTCTTGGTTTTTTAATTTCTCCATCTGACCACTGGTATTTCAACTCATTTAGGCACCTCAAAAAAATCAAATTACATTCTAGGAGTTGAAAAAACAGACCAGTTTGTAGTTACTATTCTTCACACCTTTAAGACAAGTAAGTGAGGGGAAAAAAATGACAGGTATATGAGACCAGAGGACCATTTCCCAGGAAGGGATGTTTTGGGAATGGCTACAAAGATGTGCACAGCCCCATGAAACCCACAGCAATTCCTGCTGTTTGCCTCCTCATGACTCAAACTTGAAGCAGCAGAACATACCCACAGCAGGACATCATCATCCACAGTGACAAATTCACACAAGACTTTGCCTCAAGCTATGGAAAGTCCAACTTCTGGTTTAACATTTTGTCTGAAAAATAACTGAAATAACTCAGCGGGGAAAAGAAGCAGCCACAGATATAAATGACACTTGTTTATAGATAAATAATATTCACAAAAGCCAAGAAATTAAAAGCTCCGGTTCCAAATGCACTATAACACAACTAAATATTTACTTACAGGAATGCACAGGAGAAACTCTCAAGTGTGGCTGCTGAGGATTTGATGTGGGATATTGTTCAAAATGCACATTTATTACTAACATGCATGTTTTCTACTGCATGGGCTATAATGTAACTCCTATGGACACCTGCAGAATAAACAAAACTTCCTTGAAAACTGGCATTCTAAACCACTTTGGAGCACCTAAAAGCTAATGACTACTTCTAGAAAAGCCAGAGCTTCCGTGGGAAATGCAGCCTTGCATTTCCTGACCTGCCCAAATGTAAAATACATTAACTGAGGGATGTCGATGAGCCACCTGATAGCACAGAGAGGTAACTGGATAGGAAAACCAGGGGAAAAATAGATCAGAAACTTCCCTGGAAGAGTTCAAGGCCAAGCTGGACAGGGCTTGGAGCAATCTGGAAGTGACCCTGCCCATGGCAGGAGGTGGAACTAAATGATCTTTGAGGTCCTTTACAACCCACACCATTCTGTGAGCCTGTGACAATAATTCTGAAGAAGCAATGAAAAGACTTACACGAAACACTTGAAAAATGCCCTAATTACAGATAAGTGATTTCATCCCTCCAATTCCCAAGATCTTCTCTCAGAAAAGGAAAATTCAAAGAGAATACAGGCTACACAAACTTTTTCAGCCTCTCAGGTTGTGGTGGTTCTCCCTGCAGTGTGGAAGAAGAGCTCTGGTTTGCTTCTCTGGCTGCCACATCCAGGGTGGTGAGGAGAGTCTTTAGCAAAAGCCTTCAGTGAAATTCAGGCCAAAAAAAGAAACAGCAGGATATTAAGGGAAAAGTAAGCTTTCAGTAGAATAGTCATTGAGTTTGACCAAAACTGTTCCAGTTCTAAGAAAAAAAGAAAGACCTTTAGCCTTATCCTAATCTTCTTCCTTCCTTGAAGCATCTGTTACAGATTTGCCTCACGCCACAACAGTTTTAAGAAAAAATAACCCAAAACCTAACTCAGAGCAATTCCTGGCTGAAGAAGAAAGACCAAGAAGTATTTAGTTATAGCCATATTTTCAGTATTACAGCTTTCAATACAGCCTAATGTCAATGTTAACACAGAAGCAGCCCGTTTTCAATACTGAACAAGGACTATGGAATTTTTGCTTTTATACAGATTGTTTTAAGGGCCTGTTGTCATCTTATTCATTTATTGCACAGATCATCTCCTCCCACAAGCAGTTGTGCAATCTCTGTGGCAACAAAGCCAATTGCTTAGTGTCCCAATATTCTTTTCCCATGTATTTACACTGCCTGAATATAATTCACCAGCTGGAGATAAAAAGGAATTACTATCATCAAATTGTGCTCTCTAGGTCACATTTTGAGAGTCTATGCTGTAGGAAAATAATTAAGTCACGATACATCTACCTCTGAGCTGCTCATATTAAAGTTTAAAAATGCTCTACACTCAAGCATTGCCACCTGTTCTTTCATTTTAATTTTAAAAATTCTGAATCCCTTTAATGTAAGCCTGAAAATGCTTAAATTCTGGAAATGTGAGCATTCACCAACCACAACAATTACTATCCTATTAAATTCATGAAGATGTATGAAAGAACGGTACAAAGATTAAAGGGTATTATAAAGCCAAAAATATATATGCATGTATATTATGTACTGCAACTCTATGTTTTCAAACCACTGTCTCCACTGTGTCTAGAGAAAGCACAGATTTCAATTAATAATATATCCAGGCTTGATTTTCAGTTGTAACTTTTCAGGAGACTTTACCCTTTCAGGCATGATATTGTAGCAGTCCTGAACTTCAACTTTCATTAGGAGACATCAATCAACTTTCTTTCAGTAAAAACACATGTTCACTGCAGACCACAGAAATTTTTCAAGAACAAAAGAAAGCTCTAATGTGTATATATATCTAGGGCCACCACAAGATGAATCAAATCTTGTCATGTACTTATCAATTAAATAAAAATTATTTTTAACATCCGACTTGAAGTCCAAACCAATTTTCCTTTCCTCCCAGCAGTGCGAGTTCACACTTCATCTCAGGGCTTTGGATTTCCTAAACTTTAATACCAATCCAACCACTTACCCTTTAAACTCTGAAAAAGTACCTAAATGGTCCTGCCTCCAGAATGTTTCTGTATTTCCAGGCAAGCATTCCTTGTCCCTTGCTATCCCAGGGAAGGCAACATCTGACATGAAGCTTTTATAAACAAGGTGCTTTGAACTTACAGTAACAGATGTGCTTAATTTTAAAATGTTGTATTTACTTAAACCCACGTACACTTATCATGTTGCAGGCTTTCCTTTTTCTTTCAAATGCTTCTTATTAATTTTTACCCTCAACTTTTGGCCTGATTAAGGTCTCTGTGGTGAAGCTCAGAGAGAGAAGACATTCTGGTTAAAAGTGACAGACAGTTGTTTCCATTCACTAATCCTCCAGATTTTTATTGGCTTATTAAATATGTATACTTCGAATGAGATTTCAATTCACCTGGTATATAAATCATCCTTCTTTTTTATTTTTTTTTTTGTTCCTCTCGAAGAAAATTGACTACTGCCATCTCCTGGTCACACGTTTTCAGCTGACAGACACAGCTGGACCGTGCCCAAATTCCTTGTGTTACAGTACAGATAAATGCAGAGGTAAAAACAGGTAAACACAGACCTGCACTAAGTTGTGCCACTTCAGCTCTGGAAGCTTTTCCACTAATTATCCATAGATAATTTTTACATTATTCATAACTTTCTTCATATGCAAACCACGGTTTTGAAATTAGGTTCCAAGTCCCAGGACCAATAACATTGGCCTGGGGCTTTTCTTACCACTTATAAATATTTGAAGCAAAATAATTCCCTCAGAATTCGATGAGATGTTTTTAAAAAAATTAAATGGAAGAAGTTCAAAGAATTATTTTTAAAAGGGCTTGAAGGAAGAATTTCTCAGTGCAAGGGTGGAGCAATTATAATTGCATATATTGCAGACAGGCAGGTTTTTAGATCCTTGTTCTCAGAATGTAAGATTAAAACTGCTACACATCTCACTGTAGCACCTCCACAAACTTCTTATCTGCTAAAACAATTACCCATGGCAGTCATGTGCACAGTTTATGCTATTCCAACATTGACTTGAACTATAATAAACAAAAGATATTCTCTCCCTCTCTTTCATCATCCTGAACACCTTTACAAACACTGTTAAGCAACCTCCAGAAATAGCAGAGATAATACCTCGTGTCCTTCAGAACAGAAAATCATTATCTGTTACACACCACTTTGAAGCCCATCTCAAACCAGGTCATTTTAACATTGAAAATAGCCTTTTTTCCCCCCCACATTTGCATGATCTTAACTTCACACTGTCCTTCAGTTCTCCTCTAGCACTCCTGTGTTTTCTCAAGCACATGAGCCACTCCCTTTATCACAACATTAGGAACATCTCGTTTGCTGAACAGCACTCCATGAACAAATTAAGATTCAGTTGACTACAGAAAATGCACGTTGCAAAGCTCTTGGCACATCCAAATTTAAATAAATAATTGCCAAGATTCTCAAGACTTCCATACTGATACTTTTCAGATAAATGTATTTATGACTTCCATTCAGATGCATTTCATAGAATCATAGAATGCATTGGGTTGGAAGGGAACTTAAAACTCATCCAGTTCCAGCCCCTGCCATGGGCAGGGACACCTTCCACTATCCCAGGTTGCTCCAAGTCCCATCCAACCTGGCCTTGGACACTTCCAGGGATCCAGAGGCAGCCACAGCTTCTCTGGACACCCTGTGCCACGGCCTCACCACCCTCACAGGGAAGAATTTCTTCCCAATATTCCATCTAATCCTGCCCTCTGCCAGTGTGAAGCCACTGCCCACTGTCCTGTCACTCCATCCATTGTCCAAAGTCCCTCTCCAGGGAATGGAAGGGGCTCCAAGGGTCTCTCTGGAGCCTTCTCTTCTCCAGGCTGAATTTCCAATCCTTTCAGTACACCCCAGCAATACCATAACTATGTACACATACAGCCATAACTCTGTACACATGTATAAACTATACGAAAATGTCTGGAAATGTAATAATGAAAACCAAATTTTAAAAAATCGTAAAAAAGTATGTCAGTATACAACAATATTTAGAAGTGATGTGCTCAACTGACAGAATTCTGTATATTGACATTGATTTACCTTCTTGTTGCATCTCCTCAGATTTCCTTCTCACAAAAATAACTCGAGGTCTCACAGTCTCAACGTGTGCAGCTCCTTGGCTTTCCTCCTAGGTATCATACATTAAAACCACATTACAAATCTCACTTTTGGTGTAAAAGCACAGCAAGATTACATTCAGCTTCAAGAAACATCCAAAGAAGTTTTTCAAGATTCATTAAACATGTGTACTTGTTCTCCCTACATCTGACTTCAAGAGAATTCAGCTCTGAATTAGCCTGTTACAGCTATTCCCTCCAGACAAACATCCTGGGAGCAGCAAAAATGGATGGAAAAGTGCCATTTAGACCTGAAGACACAGGAGATTTTCAGTTTTTACTCAGAGCATGTACTGGAAAGAACATAAAATTTCCCTGGCTTTCTTCAATACCTAGGATATCTCCCTAGGTATTGCCCTCCTGACTAATAAGAGAAAAGAAATGCAGAAGTTTCAGCACACAGGTTGGAAAAACCCAGGCCAAATCTAAAATTTATTTCCTTGGCCATGTTTTTAGAGCTGGTTGCTCCAAGCCCCATCCAGTCTGGTCTTGGACACTTCCAGGGATGGGGCAGCCACAGTTTCTCTGGATAACCTGTGCCAGGGCCTCTCCACCCTCACAGGGAACAATTTCTTCCTAATCTCTTATCTAACTCTACCCGCTGGCAGTTTAAAATCACTGCCCCTTGTCCTGTCACGATGTGCCCATCTGGAAGACTTAAATTTTCTCTTAAGACAGACAAATTTAAAGCAGACAAGATGAAAAAGAGCTGAGATTATTTTCTGAGAGCATGAAGGTCTCATGGAAACCTGACTGAAGGACACCAATATATTAAATGAATATTAAATGTCAGCAGCATAACAGTTCTCATGAAGAAGTGGGTTTTTTTTTTCCTATTGGATTTATAATACAGCAAAACTCAGTTTAAACTGAACCAAGCTGCAAACAGAAGTTGAGAGATAACACAGCTTCATAACCTACAACTATGCATTCCTGAAGGTTAAAAAACCATGTCTTCTGAAATACTAAAAAATGAAAGCTAATGAGAATACCGAAGTGACAATCCCACTTGAAAAATGTGGATGGTATAAAAAACAGCCATACTTATAAAATAATATTATGAAAATATTTTGCAACCAAGTGATTTTTTTAAGATTTTAACAATGCATTTGGGACTTCAAATTATTTAGATTTACCATCTCTGGAATGTGTAGCCACGCAAATATGACTTCAGTGTTCCTGTCCCTCCCATGATCAAAATGATTTGTTTAGAATAGGAAGAGCCCAGCTTCCTCCAAGTCATTCTCTTGCTTCTTAGAGCTAAGACCATGGGGGCAAAATGGCCACAAATAACTGTAAATTCCTGTATTGTTGCACAAGAATGGACAGGAGGGGTCAAAGTAAAGAGGCATTTAGTCTGGCTTTCTGTCTAACAGTGGCTAAAAGTATATATAAATCTCAAAAAAAAAATCTTATGCCAGAAACCGAGGAGCAGCCAAGGAATTTGGGTAGATAAGAAAATTCCTGTATGACTCAAGCCATTTGTTTTGGACTGAGTGACCACACAGACTTCACTTTTCATGACTAAAAGCCATTTGCTGGTGCCCTGTGTGAAAACTCAGTGCTCTTTCTGCTGGTGAAAACCTGCCTGACCTACACACCAGTGCCAGGGAGCAAACAGGTCTGGCAGCTCCACATCACTGCCACAACCTCCCTGATCCTCCCTGAGGATCCTGTTCACAGAGAAACCACCCAGGCTGTGCCATCACCTCCCAGGCACAAGGCCCAGCAGGACACCATCTGCAATCCTGCATTTTCTCAGGTCTCTCAGCAAACTTTGCTCCTAAATAGATTTGTCTTCTGCCTTTGTAGGTAGGTGATACAGTTTCATTTCAATGAAGGCAAACACTGACTGGAGATGAAGAACAAGAAGTGAGAGTCAGTGACTAACTTGTGAGGAAATCCTTCAAGAAGTCTGAAGTGAATACTGCCTCAAACATTGCACAGAATGAATGAATCACCCTGAAAGCCTCAGCACCTCTTGCTCTCTTAGCTGGTGTAATGTTACCAGAAAATCTGTTTCCTGCAGGCAGGTGACAAGGCAGATCCAATGGCAGAGCTGAACACAGATGCCATCCTTAATTAAACCAGGGGAAAGGTTCATCCTTGTCACAAGGTGGATAAGTGCTGTCACAACAAGTTTTCCAGTCACCTGGTACAGGGATTATTTTTTAATTTCAGAGAAGGATGTACAGATCTAGTAGAGGACCTTACACAACATGGCTTAACCACAGTAATCATCTCTCCTGGATGGGGCAATCACTTTTAAGTATGATCACCTCATAGAAAAGACAGAAACCTATCCTGTGAGAAAGTGACTTACTCTTAAATCAGGAATAACCACACTCAGGAGAAAAACAAACCCAACAAAACCACACCAACTTCTGGGGTTTGGTTGCGTGGTGTGAAGGGAGGGTGAGTTTTACATGCCAGCAGGCAAAAAAAAAAAGCCACACTAAGGGTTCAGATGCAAGAAAAAGTTTCTAAAGATAAGATAATGTACAACTACCCACAGATAAAGGATAAGATAATATATAATTGTGTATTTTCTGTGAAAGACTCATGTGTTACCCTCTCTGTCCCTATTACTTTTGTCTAGAGTCCACTTTTGCCTGTGAACAGTAATTTCAAGAAACTCTGCTCTGGTGAGCTCAAAGTAAAAGAGGTGTAACATTAAAAATCTTCTCTGAAGATGCAACACATCACTTCAGGTGACAAATTTAAGAACTGCTCAGACACCAATGGTGCAATACACATCAAGGCTCAAAAACAGAAACCCAAAGGCAGTTTAATGCAAGATACTTCAGATTATTTTTAATACAAATAAAACATCAAACACAAAAGAAACATCAGGGAAGGACAGAATTTATCCATGAACACAGCAACCATGGTAAGTATAAAATGCTTTCAAACACACTGTGAAGCCTCACATATTAGAGAGCAGTCTGCCACCTCAGTTTTAGCTTTTGCCACTTGTTATTTGAATTTAGTTAGCAAGTAAACCATCATCTCTAGGTAACAGCACATACTAATAAAGCAGCAAAAATTTAACTGTCTAGGTTTGAAGCAGAGATCAATAGGATGTTCCTCTACCTCTAAGTGCTCTGAGGTTCATCACCCTCACTGCCTTTCCAACCCTGACCCTGCTAGGAGAAATGAAGCTCCTGGAATGCTGAGTCAGTGGGTTACAGCTCATGAGGCCAAATCTCAATCCAAATTGTCACTTCCTCTGTCATATCCCCAGGATGTAATCCTGCATTTGAAGGACTGTGTCCCTAAAACATGGGAATGCCCCAATGAATGTTGTATAGGACTGGATCCTGTGAGAACATTGAAGCTGTGAGGAAGTGCAGGAAAGATAAAAAAGAAGGTCTGAACTTTAAAGAAGGGATATTGTAAGGATTTGTCACAGGAAACACAATCACCTTTACTGCACACATGCACTTTCACTCTTCTCAGCTGAATGTGTCACTTCAAATGCACCAGTTCTGTGGTGTCAGGCACAACACTGAAAGAGGAAAGTTTATTTCCCCAGGTTTCAGTTTGCTCCTCCTGACCAGGCACAGGAAAAGTCCTTTCAGCTCACCTGGGACAGATCCTCTGGGAGTGGTGCCATTCTGCAGCCTGGCTGGGCTGCTGGCAGAGCAGGATTTGAACCTGGCTGTGACTCCAGTTCAGCCAAAAGCATTGGGCTGGGACTTGTATCTGCATCTCCAAGAACTTCTGCTGAGAGAAAAAAATTCCTTCATGAGCTGGAGCCATAATAACCTGGTCAACTCACGTGGCAGAATGTGCAGCCCTTCAAACTTCCAACAGTGGGACATGCAGTGTTAAAGAGAATGATTTCCTCTTTACATGGCTCATTGTGTACCCCTTCAATTGCTCTTGTGGGGATAAAAATGAAATAAGAAATACATGTCTGTGGAAATTGAAAAAATAAATCAGCTTTATCATCTAGAGATTTCTAATGTGGCAGCATCTGAGAAAGCTTCAGAGCTGTACAGTTCATCATACCATTATATGCTTAATGAGCTTTATCACACCTACTGGAAAGAAATTGGAAAAGCTTCTTCATTTAAATGTTTCACTCCTGTATGGACTAAAAGAAACCTGTATATAATCTCTTTTAAAGGGATCATTTGCTCTCTAATCCAACATTTATCATGGTTTTGCAGCCTGCAAGTGTGTAAAACATCTTTATGAAAAAAGTACTGACAGCTCATGAACTAACTTTAGCCTTCTGCTACCATACAGAGCCAAAGATTGAATTTTAAGCCTAATTAACTATAATCATTGCTTAATTAACTGTAATTACTGTTCACTTTAAGACTGCATGTGCCACTTCATTTCCATGTTGGTTTTTATATGACTTTAAGCATTGAAAACAAGGATTTATAAGTGACTGATGATCAAGATGCTGTCATGTCCCTCCATGAGCAACACCTGCTCCATCCTACAAATGGACACTGTGTTTCCATAACTCAAATAAAAGCTGGTCACAAAACTCCAAACAACCCACAGACGCACAATCCCCAAAATTCTTACAGATACCTCTGTGAGTGACTCCTTCTGACAGAGGAACTGAGTATCCACTGCAAGGTTTCATGTGCAGAGATGCACACCCTGAAATATGTGAGCTCTGACACCCACAGGTGCAACTATTATTTAGTATTAGCCCTAAAAATAATTAGCCAATAAAATGATGGACCTACACTGTAGTTGTTGTGGCTATCAGGAAACTGACTTGCACTGAAGGACAGGCAATCACATCCCAGTGCAGAGAGAAAAAGAGGTTTGGAAGGAAAGTGGAAACAATCACAGATCATTCCTTCCACCCTTCACCCAACCTTCCCTCCAAACTAGATTGTTTTCTCTTCATTGTTGATTTCACAAACAAAAGGACTTAGAAACAAGGATTTCTGCTCCTCCTTGATATGAAAACAACTCTTGTCTTGAAAGCAGATCCAAGCTTTTACACAATGTTGTTTCCTTAGCAATGCAGTGAATTACTGTGCTGTGTTCAGAGGTGGGGAGGGAGGGAAGCTACATTAAAAATCATCAGAATGCAACAGAACTCAGTCTGGGCTTGTAAAGGTTATGTAAAAGCACAGGGCATTGCCCTCTGGTAGTTAGTCCAGGGCACTTCCCTCCTCTCAAAAATATGCTGCAATAAAAACTAAAAACAACACTACAAGATTTAGAGATGAGCTTAAAAATCAGTAGGGAAACACACTGCTGGTGAATTCTCATCACATGCAGGAGCTGGTTTGAAAAGTGTGAAGATATTTGCAGGACAGTCAAAGGGCATCCTAAATTAAATTGAATGAAATAAATTTTTAAAATTATTTTTGAAGATACAAGGAGATACAACCCTGTTATGCCAGATACAGCCATGGCCAGTCTGGGTAAGGAGGGCATAAGGACAGAGAGACACAGGGACAGGTTCTGCCATTAACAGGCATCTTCCAACTCCACGGTCCTGAGCACCACTACAGACTTACAGGAGCAGAGAAATCCCAGAATGGTTTGAGTTAAAGGGACCTTAAACCTCATCCTGTTCCACCCTCCTGTCATGGGCAGGGACACCTTCCACTATCCCAGGCTGTTCCAAGCCCTGTCCAACCTGGCCTGGAACACTTGCAGAGATCCAGGGGCCTCCCCACCCTCACAGGGAAGAATTTCTTCACTACATTTAATCTAAATCTTTCCTCTTTTAGTTAAAACCACTCCTCTTTATCCTGCACTATCTGCAGATGATCTGATCACTGATTTATTGCTACCTTACAGTGTCCCTAGCACTGACTGACCTCTACCAACACAAACAAGTGACTTGGAGTAATCTCTTATCTCAGGAAACCTCATGCAACCAATTTTCAAACAACCCTCAACAAACTACTTTAAAGGAGGAGTTTGACAATATATAAAGTACCAGAATGTATCTTCAAGGCTGACACTGGTGTAGTTGCCCAAAATGTTAGGTCACAGCTGGTTTAAAAGGTTACTGTGTGACCAGTTCAAATGGTAATCACTTCAAAACCAAGCCAATATTCTACTTTCTCCAAGATTGTTTTTGCCACGTGTTAAAAACATTTAATTTCAATCCACTTCCTACTGGTCAAGGGTTAATAATGTGAGATAAGCTTCTCTTGTCAAATTCATAAATGTGAAAATTAAAAGGACAAAAAAACAGCTGTGTGTTCACTTTAATTTACACAACTTTTGATGAATCTGTGCAACCACGTTTGTGTTGCAACAGTGTAGTAATTAGTTTAGTTTAAACATATTTAAAACCACAGTTAGCAAAAAAAAGAGTTTCTACATGTTTGCAGCAGCTGTATTAAATGAGTGTAAAAGGACATTTTCAGATAACAACAGAGAACCTGGGATAAAAAATAAGGAAGAGGAAGGATGGACCACTGGTTTCAGCACTACTTTCAACTGAAATTAAATAAATTTCCCTGGTTTACCACAGCAACATATCCCTGCTTAGTACAAGATGTGTGTGCCTGAGCTATCCATCTGGGAAAAAAATAATTTCCATATCATTAGAGGAATAGGTGAAGCTAAAATATATTTCCATTTATGAGCCACTGCAGTATCACCACAATGGAGTGATAAAAGCAAAGAGGAGCAGTGCTGAGCAAGGGGACACACAGAAGCAGCTTGAAGTGCTGGTATCAACACCTGCCCAGTGGAAACTGCCTCCATCTGTTTCTTAGAACTGAATTTGACTTAAATGAACCAAATACACACTTTACAAGTCAACTTTTCTATAGGCAAATGGGTATTTGCCATGATTTTTATTCCAATTGTAGGGAATTGCTAAGAGTGAAGACAAGGCTTGAATTAAATCCAGTTCTTGAAATGGGAACACTAATAATTTCATTGTAGGAATTGCCTGTAAATATTGGATTTTGAACATATGGTCTGAAATTATTTCAGATGCTGTTACAGAAAACCTTCAGAATCCACATGAATACCATAGAGAAGAAATAAGAATGTAATTGTACCTCCAGTTTGGGCAAGCTGCCCTGGAGATGCAGAACGGAGACCCTGGCGTGGTCTGTTCCCAGAGCTCTGAGCAGCTGGATGCTCCATAAAAATGGAATTTCCCATCAGGATTCTCTCCTGTGCTCTGGTCAGCCTTGGTCTCTGACCTTCACTGAGCTCCCCAATGCTGCCATCAGAATCCTGCAGAGAACACCAAAAGCACAGCACATGTAAAAACCCAGAGTAAGTCTTCCAAACCCAGGCATTGTTTTCTAATTACATTAACCCTGCAAGCATTTATAAACTTAAGTTTATTCTATTTGCTTGGATAAAGAAAACAAGCCCTGGAGATACCATCAAGATTTGAAGTTAAGATCTACATTTATCAGTACTGGACAGAAAAGAAACACTTGCAGCCAAACACCATTTATTTTGTTAGTGGTATCTCAACATGATCAGAACCTAAGTTGCATTTTTAGCACATGAAGCCTTTGATGTTATAGATTTGGCCACTGTTGACTGCCTGACCTTGAAATATTGGCAGCATCTAAAAGCCATTGGCTCTCTGCACTGCATGTCAGATAAAAGCTTCAATTTTCAAGTAGGTTTGGAGGGCACTAAAAATAGGGATGGATCCCTGGATCCTGACTTTCAAAGCTGCAGGTTAAACTCAGCTTGCTTCCATGTAGGAAAACAGGTGGAATACACACACACACACATGCATTTGTACAGTATCACTCTAAAGCAATTCAGGGAACATCCAGGGGAATGTTAATTCTCTTCTAAAGGAGAAGGGACCTGCACACACCTTGCCAGAATCTGGGGGAGTTTATGAGTGCTTTGTATGGCCAGAATGAGTGGTCTGTAACTATGGGAAAGGGAAAAAGCAAATCAGAGCTGCATTTGTAATTGGCAGTGCTGATGAGAAAATGTCACTGCAATTACAGGCAGGCTTGGGAGTTAACACTGTAGAAAGCTTTTCACCAAGTCCAGCCAGCACAGCTTATCAGCAAAATAAAGAAAAAGGAACAGCCAAGGAGGTGAATCAAGTTGGTAATTATTTAGACTAAACTGACCAAGACAGAAAGAAGAAGCTGCATATGCATCAGTAGCATCACAAAAAAGCAGTTATCTGCTGTAAATAAAGGTGCTCATGAACCATTGCTGCAGTATTCAAAGTTCATTTCCTTCAAACATTCCTCCAGCTATGTCAGTTAGAATGAACACCCCCTCCAAACTGCTATTTTCCTACACAGAAATAACTCAGATGTGTGACAAAAAAATTGAGATGCAGACAATTACATTTTTCTGTGTCTCTTCTTTTTCTGCCAGCTGAATAGGAATTTCTGAGGTTTTGTTCCAAGATCAGTATCAACAGCATGTGCAAAGAACATGTAAACACTTGCTGGGTGGCTCTTCATAGCTCCCTAAAACACTCCTGTGGCTGTTAAATGCAGTGTATTTGTGCTGTTAAACATTCCACCTGTGTTGCTGAAGTGACAGAAATTCCCTGGTACTCCAAGTGACAGGACAAACCTGGGACATGGGGACAGTCACACACATACCTGGAAAACGAGGTACATATGATGTAGTTTGTTTACAACAGTGTTTTTAAGGAATTTTTACACAAGAATGAAGCCAACAGAAGTGGGATCACTTGGAACAGGAAATAAAGTGTATGAAGCTGTTCTACAGCCAACAGGAAGGATAAGCTTGGCATATTTTATCTACTTTTGAGTAGGAAAGAATCACTTCAAAACTACTGTCCTTGAAAGCCAAGGACTGCAAGTTACCTCCAAGTGGTCTCTTCCTTCTTGTGGAAAAACAGGTGCTTGATTTAATTTGGTTAAAATAGTCAGGACAGGATCCCTGTGACAGCGTTTATCCGTTCTCCTCATCACCTGCCCTTCACTTGGAGGATCATAATCCTAGAACAAACAAACAAACAAAAAATCCACATAACACATCTTCCAAAACTGGTTTTTGGTAGGAATTTGAATCATTCTCACTTTAGTTCACAACTAAGCTTTTTTTAACATTAAGTTTCCACACTGAAAAATTATGTCGTGAAAATTCAAGCATTTAAAAACAAGCAAACAGATGACACACAGTTTTCTCTTTTTACCCACAGACATGCACATTCTTTATTTGATACAAAAGACTGCAGCACTTAAAGAGGAACAAGGTCCTCCAAAGATCAGGGAAGCAGTTAAATCCTTTGCTAGCAACAATCTGGCTGCAGAGCTGCTCCCACCAGCAAGGAATTACCTTCCTCAACCAAACAGCCTGGATTGAGGATGTAGAAATACTAGAAGGAGCTACAATCAGGCTGACAAAGAGAGGGGAGAACATCTCAGCAGGCAAGTGTTCCTGTGATGAAGAGAACTTTAATTTAGGTTCAGCTGTTACCAGAGTTTTAAGCCCAGAGTTTAAGAGAGGAAGTGTGGCAGGCAGAGGAGGCACCCAAAGATCAGACAGTTCAGGGCACAGTCCCACAACTGTGGTGTTTGTTTTGGGGGGGGTTCTGTTCCCTTCCAACTGAGGATGTTCTCTGAGGTCATGACTTGAATGGAATCATGGATATTAGATGGGAAGCTCTGTACAAGTGAGGTGTGCCCATGAATGTGCAGGAATGTGTAGGAAGGATAGGCCAGGAGAAGAGGACTCCTGCTCCAGAACATTCAACTTGCCTTGTGGAGCTTGGAAGGGACCTCTGGAAGTTTTCTAGCCCTTCTTCCAGTGTTTGGCCACTCCACAGTAAAAGCATGTTTTATGTTTAAACCAAATTTCCTGAATTTCAACCTGTGTCTACTCCCTCTTGTCTTTCACTAGTTCTTTCTTCCTTACTCTTTACCACCACATATTTATACATTGGTAAAGTCCCCCCAGAGCTTTCCCTTCTCCATATTCTTTCCTGTAATTTATGTCACAGCTACATCTTACCAAGAGGCTTTACACAAAGTCAGAGAGGGAAGGTCCAGGGATTTGAGGAATACCAAAAGAGAAAGGGAATGGAGAATTCCTTGACTTGGGAGATTTCCAGAACCATGGACTACAGCAGACATTGGATAAGAAACTATTCTGATGTTTTAAGCAGCTTTAACTGACTCCAGCCTCAGCTAACCCACTTTAATAATTTAATCACACAAGCAATTAAAAGATGGCTCAAAGCTGCAACAGCTCAGAGCACAGCAATATTCTACTCTGTTTAAGATGCCTTAAAACTAGAAACAATAAAGAAAGGAAAGTGCATAATAGCTATCTCTCACCTACAGAAGTATATAAATCATCCAACACTTTAGAAACATAAATTAGTTTGTATAATGTGGTCTTTTTTCCTTTGGTGTACTGAAATTCTAGCACTCTTTGTGAGTGTGCAGTTTAGAAGTGTGAATTAAAAAAGTTGGTGAGTGAAAATGTTTAAAGCACATCCAATTCAGCAGGATGCCCAAGGTGCAACCCACATTATCTCTGATCCTTTATGAAAGAGTTCCTTACCATTTCATTGGCATCTTGGAGGGTACTGGATAAGCTCTCAGTGAGGTTTGGAAGAGACAATCCTCCTTCTGCTAAGGCTGAAAAATATTTGGTGCTACAACTATTAAAAACATTCAAGTTATGTGAGAGAAAACCCAAGCTACATTCTTTAAGAAGTGCAACACTGTGCTTTAGTAAATTTGGAAATTCCTACTGCCGGATGTCTATTATAAGGACACATTTTCATATTTCTTTTCATATTTCTTACACTTTGCTTTCAGTAACAACTTAGTACCACATGGTACTTCAGCAAGACAAGTCCCAGTTATTTTCCAAGTTGATCTCATGACAAAAGAGCAGATTGAACCTTTTTTCCTTCAATAAACAGCAGCGTTTTGTTCAGCGACGGGAAAAAGAACAACGAGGGCTTGTCAATTTTCACAAACTGGAAGTTAATGCTTGCAGCTTTGCAAGAATAAAAAACAATTCAGATTCTCATTTGCACAGCTGGTTACCTGCTGCAGGCAGTGGCTGTCCATAGGTGAAGAGCACCTCCCCTTCTGAGAGGGGCCTGTCGGTGGTCTCAGTCTCTGTGGGGGTGAGGCTGCTCTCCTGCGAGGACACCCCCGAGCTGCCCGTGGGCACAGGTGATGCCACCTGGGCACTGCAGGGAAGGGGCTCAAAGGGCCTCCCTGGCAGCTGCTGAGGTGGGAAAACCAAAGCCTCTGGTTCCTCATCATTGGCCACTGACATCTCCCTGTGAGGTCAGAACATCACTGTGAATGCACACTGAACATCTGAATTCAATACTGGAAAGAAAATAATTTTGAAGTAGTTTTTCCAATGCAAGAGCACAGCATTTTACAGAATAGTTCAAAAGTTAACATGGTTAAATAATGTTACCTGTGAGTTTCTGGTTATTCCCAAGGAGGTAATAAAAAAATTAAAATGCTAATAACAGAATATTTCATTGTCATTCTATGTGTTACTGGCAGGTGCAGCAATACAAGTTTACTAAGTACAGTGCTCAGCAGGGCAATGAATAAGGGCTGATAAATCCTGAGAAAGGCCCTGATTTCATATTTTTCTCCAAAATGCCCTTCAAGGAATTAAAAAAAATGAAAACCCAATCCTGGCTTATCTCAAATGCCTCCTGATATATACATAAAGCATTTCTTTCTGCAGACATTTTGAGCACATATGTAGAAAGAATATGTATGTTTCAGTTTTTAAGGAACAAGAAAATTGTGCAGCCTGTTGAACTCACACAGCCCTGGGACAGAACGGCTCTTCAGGGACAGGACTGGGGTTCTCCTCTTCCAGAGGAAGTTCTGCACCATCCCATGGGTTTGGAAGCTTTGGACTTTCCCTTTTGTCAGTTTGGAAGCCCCACTCTGAGGCAGGAGGGCTCGGTGTGGCTGCTGGGGGAGGTGTGGTGACAGGGGTGACCACAGGGGTGACAACACGGCCCGGGGCAGCTTCAGTCTCAACTCCTGCAGGTGGGAAGCCAAATTTCAGACCTGAAAGGAGAGCAGAAAGTTTATCTCAGACAGAGAGGGTCCGTTCCACCAAGCATTTGCAGTTTTTGTGATACCTTTTGGTAGTTATAAAGACTAGATTAAGAATTGCTCCTTTTATGTGCAGTGTTGGCACCTGAAGAAGTTTGAATAAAACCTCAATTTCTTCCTCAAGGGAGACTGCTCTGCATTTTAAAAAACCAAGCTGCTTTACTGGAAGAGTGTACATTTGATTTAATTAACATTGCAAGCACAGGAAGGAGCAAAAGACAGCTATTTTTCTGATGTGAGAAATTGTGGAGAGGTTGGGAGGGGTGGAAATCACATAGACCATAGAAATGTGCATTAATTTTGAAAATACAACTGTTACCAAATAAAAGATGTTTGCTTTCTATATAAATTAGCCCATAAATTTTTGTAGAACATGAGTTTCCACTTGAATTATAGCCTCAAGAATATTTATCTTGAGAGATAACATTTCTTTGAAGGAGAAAATTAAAGGCAGTAGATTAAAGCATATTTGCTACTTCTAAACTTCCATTATTATTTTCAATACCTGTTTCTTTAATTTTTTCATGCTCACGAACATCCCCACTCATCTCTGGAGGAGATGGAGATGAATCTGGAGTTTTGACCTGAGGCAATTCTTTTTCTAAAGGTGGTGATGGTGGTGGTGTGGCCTGGGGTGTTGGCACTGGAGTAGGCACAGGAGCCTCCTGAGGGGAAGAAAAATCAAAAGCACAGTTATGATCTCAGTGCAGAATTCCTGCCTTCCCAGGAAGAGAGGGAAAGGCAGCTCATCACAGAACAGGAACAGTTCCTGCTTCCATGGATCCAACTCCTCCAGGAAGCTGCACCAGGACAAAATAAATGAAAACCAGTGAATGAGGCATTAAAATTATTAAATTGGGAAATCGTTATGTGTAGAACAGAACAGATTATTTCAGTTGGAACTACAATCATCATCCAGTCCAACTGCCTGAACAAAAGCTGCAATTTGTTGTTAAAGGCACTGTCCAAATGCCTCTGAAATACTGACAGGTTTGGGATACCAACCACCTCTCCAGGAAGCCTAATCCCATGGTCAACCACCCTCTTGGTAAAGAAATGCTTCCTAACATCCAGTCCAAATAGAAATTCTATTATTATATGGATTTTAATAAAGCATTTGAGACAATGTTAGGCAAGAATATATTTCATGACATGGATAACATTGAGTCAGTAGGATGATTTTATGGTAAGAAGAACCAGCTAAAATAAGATTACAAACAAAGCAGTAACCAAGACAGCAAAGCACAAAAAGAAGCACAAACAGAATTGTGATGTTCCTTAAAAAGATGACAGTACTGGACATAAACCTGACAAGCAAATCTGATGGCTGTTGTCTGGTCTGCTGTGGAGGAATATGCTGGACCTTTCCAGGTTTTTTCAGCCTTGAAAAAAGGAAACAAAGCAATGAGGCTAAAGGAAGACTTCCAGGCTAGTTTTTGAAGAGTATGTTCTCAGACTGATGATTTTTATTAAAATTTCTCATGAGAAGTGGAACCTGCCAACACATTTGGCAGCTCCCACCCAACTGTGTGACATTGTGAACACCAAAGAACTCAGTAACTCAGCTGAAATTCAGTTCTAGATAGGAAAATTCACAGTGGGAAGGGAGAAATCAAGAATGTACAAACCGCATTTTCAAGAACTTATGCTGCAGACTGAGCACAAATAGAAAAAGAATTTAAAAAACTTTGGTAGCTATCTTTTAACTTGTGCTATCATGCTAGAAAATGTGGAAAGACTTTAAAAAAACCCATAATTAGCTACCTAGGATTCCAATAAAGGCAGGAGAGAATCACTACCACAGCTGAAGGCATTGAGGAAACCCCATCTTGGAGACCACATTATTATTATTATTAAAAATGTCTATGAGCATTTTAATGATACTTGTGCTTGAAACCAATCTAAACTAGAAAACAACAGCAAGAGGCAAAAAATGGTCCACACATGGATGTTTGCTTTCTTTAGGCTAATCAAACAAAGGCCAAAGAGGACAAAACTAATCTCTTGAAGTGCACAAATATATATAGCAAGGACAACCCAACCACTTCAGCTAAAGGATATTTCAGTTTAAACTGACAGAGAAACAAAAGGGAGATCAGTAAATGTAGAATGAACAACAGAAGAGGTTTCTGAGCACCACAAGAACAAGCTGAGAGGAACATCAGGCCCCCCTCAATCTGTAATGGAGTGGAAGAGATGCTGGGGGGGCTGAGGTTAAGCCCTCAGCAGTGAAACCTTTACTTTTGCCTATAGAATCACCTCTTTGTCCCCTGCAGCAGGGAGAAGGAGGTTTTTCAGTCTATCTGCACTGCACCAGAACAGAATGACTGATGCCACTTTCAACAAAGCCCTCCATAGCTGGATTTCTAAGCAGAGCAATTTCCACAAGCATCCCAAAAACATTACACAACACCAGATTGCAGCACAGTCATGTTGTTATCAAAGTAAGAACCAGCTGTCAGTTGATTATCAAAGAGAACACAGGAAATTATCCTGTGTTACAGGAAGCTCTACTCATCAATTAAGCATTTATTCAAAACTACTGAAGTCAAAACTCAGAGAGAATTAATAGTAATTTTAACAGATAATAAAGAATGGCTGCCAGCCTGTAAGACCAAAAATAATATTGCTCTCAACTTCCATTTCTTCTTAGATGAGGAAATTAATTTCTTCATCTCTCATTTGGTTGCAAGAAAGCAGAATAACTATTTTTGGTTGAAAATAACATGAGCTATCTTCCAACAACATGAAATTAATACCAAGTCCCTCAGAACTTCAGCAGAAAAGCTTGAATAAAACAGACTCTTACCGTCACTGGGTTTGTTCTGGGAGGAACACTTGGATCAGGAACTGTTCTCTGAGCCTGACTGTCACCCAGCATGGCTGCAATGGTTTCACTGAGAGCTTCTTTCACAAAATTATTTATCATTTCCGAGTCCACAGGGACACCAGCATTGACAAAGTGCTGAAATCCTTCAGCACCTGCGACTTCATCTGCAAATGAAGGAACGTGAAGCACAAAGCCAGGTCTCACCTCCTAAAATCCATCTACTGTACTGCAGCCACTCACTCTCTATGAAATTTGAAATATTCCTTTGCAGAAAGTGATTTTTTTTTAACCTTCCAGATTAACAACAGTAGAGAAACAAATCAGGAGCATAAAAGAAGGGACCAGCAAAGGGCAGTGACATCACAGGAGAAATGCTTTTCTCTCCATTCTCACACATTCATAACAGAAGTAATTTTTGACATAGCTATTAAAAAAAGAAAGGCAAGCAAACATTACAGGCTCAGCAACATGCCAAATGTGATTCAGGTGGCCAATAACAGAAGGTGATTTGTACAGTGCTGTTATTCTAAGGCTTCTTTTTATTTTTATTTTAGAAAATTTATTTCAATGGCCTTGCAACACTTGCTCTGTCTCAACACAAATTCAGGTGTGCACTGCTGCTTTTCACAGTTTCACTGGTTCAGGATTAGCCACCCTTAGGCTGAGGCAACAGCCACCTACACAGCTTGTTAAAATTAGCCAAAAATTGACATGATCCATGTTCTGAGAACAATAATTCCTACTTACCAAGGTCAGGGGATCCAACCTCACTGTCCTCACTCTCTGAGCTAATGCTGGCCACCGTTTCTTTCTGAGCTGGGCATATCTCACTGATAATTTTTGCCATTATTTCTTGTTCCACCCTGGCAGAATAAAACCCATTTAAGTATCAGCAAACACCAAGACACTTGAGAGCACACAAAAGAGCATTCTTGACATAAAATGCAAGGCAGCTCAAAGGAAAATGGAAAGGGAATGGAGGCGAGAAAAAGGGGAAAGCTCATTAGGGAATCATTCCTTCTTCCAGATATATTCTTTGCCACTTTGTTAAATTGCAACTCACCAATTTATCAACTTGTTTTCTATAGTTTCTCTCCTTTGAATCTGTTCATCCAACATGTCAGCAGTCTGCTGAGGAGCAGAAGCCACTGGAGGAAACAAAGGACCATTGCATTGTGGCGAGGCAACTTTAGACTGGCCATTAAGCTCCAGAAGAGGCTCGAGGAATTCTGGAATTTCATCCCTCTCCTCTTCCTGATCCTAATAAATAAGCAGTAAATTAAGTTATGGTACATTTCTGGAAGGCAATGTCACTGAGGCAGCTGTCAGGTTTTCTCCTTTAAGAAACATTTATGGATGTATCACAGCACACAAACCACGCTCTCCCTCCTCAGTGTGTTGAAGTTAATTGATACAACTCTAAGCTTAGCAAATCATAAATCTGTAGAGGTACAAAGCCATAGGAATTGCTCAGTAAAACATGATTTGGCTCATATTTCCTGCCTGTGCTGCACAGGGCAGGGAGCCAGTGGCAATGCTAATACTTGAAAAATTTACTTGTGACCTACGTCAGGTTTCTTTAATGTCACACCAGAAAAGTTCCTCCTCTGAACAAAAAACTTTAGGAAACGTTCTACAGTTACTTGTTGGGTTAGGGGTTTTTTTTGTTTGTTTGGGTTGGGTTTTGGTGTTTTGGTTGTTTTTCTTAAAATAAATCAAACTTGTTCTTTAGAGTCTCCAGTCTGAAAGACAAATTCACAAAAGCTAAGGAGCATGTAGCCAATCAAAACTCTAATAAACTTGCCAGCACTGAAAACTAGACATTAATAGTTTACACACATGTCACACGTGTGTTTACACTTCCATTAACTTCAGCTGCTGAAAGTTAGAAGGTATTTCTGGGCAAAAACTCAGACAACCCTCACAGACATCTTGATTTTAATACTGAAGTGCTATTTCTAAAAAGTTAGAGAAGTGACTTTGTGTGTTAAAATATTTGGGTTTTCCCAAAGATGCCTCCCTCCTTTTCCCCTGCAGCACAAACACAGCACCAAGTCCCAAAAAGCAGCCACTAAGCCATCATATTCAATGTCTCCTGAGGAATGAGAACCTGCAACCTCCACTGCTAATATTAAAAACAAATGTCTCTAATAGTAATATGACTCTCTAAGAAGGAAATTTGGCATGCCAGAAAGAGATGAGGAGCTGAGCCCTGAATTACCAGTGAGAAAGATGTGATGGTGCATAAAAGCTCACTGTAAATCCATATTTACTAAGATTAATCTCCAACAGTGAAAGGAAGGAAAAAAGTCTCCTTTTCCCTTATATAAATTAAACTTACTTTCAACCCATAAAATAAGAAGACCCCACACTATATATCAACTATGAAAACAAAGAAAAAAAAATCACTGAAAAGAGAAAGAACAGAGAAAGGGGAAGAAAGAGTAACATTTCCCTGTCTCCTTCCCTAGCCCAGCATTAACACTTCTCCTACCTTAACACATTTTAAAACTGCAAAGTCAGAGAGGTCCCTGATGGGTATTACACCAAGAACTACTGGGTCTTTCTGGATCTTTAAATAGTAATAACCTTCAAAGAAGGGAGGAAACCAGAATATGTATATTTGGGTGACAAATGAAGATCTTTAAACCATTCCAGGTATAGAAATGAGCAGTGAAGGTAAAGTCAGAAGGCCCTGGGTGCCTTGCAAGCTGCTCAGCAGTTCATGCTGTTGGGATATGTGTATTGAGAACAGTAATTCATTCTGACAGCAAATGTAAAGATGTCTTTGTCCACCATTTCATTATGCATTTTCCTCTGCCTGCATTACTCCATAAATTTTCTTTGATGTTGCCTATTTAATACCTCTGAAAGTATGCAAAATACAAACATCTGGATTAAATAAGCATACAATACATCTTATATCTATTTAGTGGCTCTGACAAACTTTTGCAGCTCTGCTGCATTTCTAAAATATTTTATATTTTATAGAGCACAAGTCCAGAATAATGCACAAAATTATATTAATTTGGGGGTGATTTATTGTCTCTGCTGAAATAAAAAAATCCCTGTAATAGTCGGTATTTAATTATACAGATTGAACTTGAACATGTATCAACTTTTAGACCCGTCTTGAATAATCTGCACTAAATTCTGCATTTTGCTTCCCTGGAGACTGTTGAAAATATCTATCACAACCCCCAATCAAAACATGGCATAAATTAGAAAGTCTTTCAGATATGATTGGAATATTAATCACTGCGCTTTATTATAAAGTATCAAGCCAAAATTCTATTCCCCAAATTACATTCAGATAATTAAAAAAAAAAAGTTTGAAATTATTAGATGTTATAGATTAGTTTTGTTCCATTACCAAACACGTACATGCAGAGTCTTTTATTAAAGACTCCTGAAACTTAAGCCATGGATTTCTTCCTGATGGATTTCTAAAGCAATTCTCAGGAGCAAGGTCAGGCTGCATTGCAGGTGTCACCTGTGAGCTTTTGTCTGAAGAGTGAAGTGTAAAAATGTGAATGTCCTGCCCAAGAACATCAATGGGAAATGAGGATTGAGGAAAATGCATTTACTCTGAGCTCAGCAGGTTTCATATTTTGTTGTGGCATTCAAACTGGAAGCAAGACTTCTGAGAAAAAAGCCCTTACCTTGCAATTAGGGCATATTCAGAGAGAGCAAAAAGTGCATTTAATCTGAAAACCCAGGGAGTTTGCTAAAGGAACTGCAGGATGTGGCTGCCTGTAAGAATTTGAGAGCAGACTCAATAAATCTGAGAGTCAGCTGTGGGCTCATGTGAGCTGAGCAAGTTTCTCAGTCTGAAATAAGCCCAGAATCACAGAAAGGTTTGGGTGGGAAAGGACCTCAAAGACCATTTTGCTCCAAACCCCAGCCATGGGCAGTGACACTTCCACCAGACCAGGCTGCCCCAAGCCCTGTCCAACCTGGCCTGGAACACTTCCAGGGAAAACTGCAGAAAAAGGTAACAAAAACAAACAAAAAAGGAAGATATTTCACACAAATACTTACCCTACTCAGTTCTAACAGAATTAAGCTTTCATAATAAAAGGGGAGTGGGGGAAGACAACAAAAGCTATTTTTTTGTACAGCATTTTATGCACATACTTTCATGAATCTGAAGACTCTTTTATAACAATAACTTTGCTTGCTTTTGATGTCTTAAATACCCCTGCCACTCCAGAGACTGATTTTATGCCTCCCCATTGTGTTTGCCTTGCACATTTTTAAGAACATTGTCTGTGTGGTCACAGGCCAAACATATGTTTCACTTGGAACATTTTTGGTATTGTGGTTAAAATATATCCCATTGCCAAAAATAAAAGATAAAAGCAATCCAGGAAAAAAAAAATGAAAAAAAAGAGAAAAGATGAGTAACTATTATTCATATAATAAAAATTTAACATTGCAGCATTTTTTGATAGTTCCTAAAATGATTTCTTTAAAGTTTTTTTCTTGTGCTAACAGAAGAACAATGTCCACAGAGATTCAACTCCTCCCCTCCAGTAACATAAGGTAATTTTGAAACTATAAATGAATAAAGCATTTGCACACTTTTGATAGACAAACCATCAAATTAGAGCTGTTTTAATGAACCAATAATGTTAAATGATTAACTCATTTTAAAAATAAATCTACCTGTAAGCTCTAGGGTTACTATTTGATGTACACTCTAATCCTGGGATCAGGAACACATAGAAGAAGAATAATTTTTTGGGTAAATTTTGATTACACACAGTAAGTTTTGTTCAGTAAAGTGAAATGCAGGCTGGTTCACCAACCTTGAGTGTTTCTCAGGACCCCCTAGACAAGAGGTCAGCTAATCAAAGAAAGGATTTGTTACCTAAAAAAATTAAACTGTGAAAGAGGATCTCAACAAGGATCTCAAATAAACCTGTGTTACCAGAAACACCAATATTGTCAAGAATTTCTTCTTAAAATCTAATTCTAACCTTGCCCTCTGTCAGTTTGAAGCCATTGTCCCTTGTCCAAAGTTCCTTTCCAGCTCTCCTGGAGCCCCTTTAGGCACTGGAAGGTGCTCCAAGGTCTCCCCAGAACTTTCTCTTCTCCAGGATGAAGAACCCCAGCTCTCTCAGCCTGTCACTATATTCATTACATGCAGAGTTTTAAATTGTAAAGTCTAAGTGCTATAATTAGTGCTGATTTTAGAGAACTACTTATATTTCTAGAGGATCCTAACATATCCAAATAAAAGCTAATTTTAGCTTTTTACTCTAATTTTTTCAAAAGCTTCTCTACTCACCAACACACAGTAATTTCTAAGATCCTCTGTAACACTGTAAACAGTTCAGTACTGCTCACAAAGTGAACTTTTAGAGCTGCTAGGGAAGCAAAATAGTTTCTGTACATTGTGTGTCCAGTTTTGACAGAATAACATAAAATAAATATAAAAATTATCCAAAGGAAAAGACACCTTTGCAATGGGATTACCTGAATGACATCAGTAACATCAATGAAGTTATTTCCTGGAAACTTTGTGTCTTCCTCTTCACTGGGTATTTCCTCAGGACTCTTACAAAGACAGATTGCAGTTGTTAGGTATTTTATCTTGGGGGGGGGTGCAAATGCATTAGCAGAAAACCTTCATGACAAGAATCAATTAAATCACACCAATTAAATCCCAGGTTGCTCCAAGCCCCTCCCAGCCTGGCCTGGAACACTTCCAGGGATGGGGCAGCCACAGCTTCTGTGGACACCCTGTACCAGGGCCTCACCAACCTCACAATCAAGGATTTCTTCCTAATATCCAATCTAAACCTACTCTCTGTCAGTTTGAAACCATTTCCCCTTGTCCTTACTCTTGTAAACAGTTTCTGTCTTTCTTGTAGGGTCCCTGCAGGCACTGAAAGGCTGCAATGCGGTCACCCCAGGGCCTTCTCTCCCCCAGGCTAAACAATCCCAATTCCCTCAGCCTTTCCTCATAGGAGAGGTGGCCCACCTCTCTAATCAACTTGCTGGGAGGGAGTAATAGAATTTTAATTACAAATCACTGTTTTAGACCATCAGCTCTGTCTGATTCAGTGAATACCTGGATCACAGCACTCTGGAGGACCTAACTCCTGAAGCAGGAAAAGAGAATGTACACTAACCACACAAAAACAATCACCAAGCCTTCATACACTCTGTCCCTATCACTCAGAACACAGCAGTTACCCTCAGAGCTGCACAAAAACCTTCCTTGCTGCTCAGATCAAGATTAAAAACACTTCTGAAAAGTTGTAAGGAAAGAGAATAGAGTGGCAACTCCAACACCACAGGCCCCTGGGGCTCAGAGCCCACAGCACTGACCACTCCAGAAGAGCCAAGCAGCAGAGGGAGGGATGAGGAACATCCTCAGAACACTAAAGCCAGTGAAAACAAGACAGGCATGAGCCAACAGGGATTATAATTCTTTACAGGACACAGGAACACTGTTTTTCTTAGAGTTTTACACCATGGTGATCATTTAATCTTGGCAGAAGAGCGTCTTTCTACAATTTTTCATTTTCTTAAACAAATACCTTGTACTATAAATTCTTTAGAATAATTACTCCATTTTTCCTAGAACTGTCTCATTTCTCTAACTAAAGAAAGACAAGGAAAACTTTGCAGTAATTTAACCTGTCTTCCTTTTGAACAAGTCTGAATTCCCAGACAATCAGTACCTGTATTACAGCATCGACAGGAGGGAGCAGAGGATCAGAGCCTGAAGGAATGTGACTTACACTCCCACTGGCACTTGAAGCACTGTCAATATCAACATTTGGTAACACCTAGGACAGAAAAAAAAAAAGCATCAATATAAAAATCTATATATTAGCTTGGCTGTTAGCATTGAACTTTTTAGGGTTTTTTTCTTCCACCTGCTTCTGAGCCACTAAAATTCAGTGCTCTCCTTTTCTCATGCCTGTATCTGATATCAACTTGGTGCTGAAAATCAAGTTACTGTAAAGTCAAAAACTAACACCAGAAATAGTCACCTCTGCTCTTGCAGTACATGGTCTCTCCTGTTCTCTAATTCCCTGACACTTTATTTTGCATGGAACAGAAGGTGTGTTTCTGTAATAATTACTTACAACAGTTAGAACAGAGTGTTTGACCTGCAATTAGTCTAGAAGATTACAATATAGTTTGTAATCAAGGCATGTCCATTACAGCATTAAAATGTGTTGTATTTCTGTTAAGAACAAAGACTTCAATGCTTCATTCCTTTTGGAAAAAGAAAAATCACCTCAAATATTTAAGAACTGGGTAAAATAACAGCAAAATGCAGGTGGGTGGAATAAAGTGACACGGCAAGGGAACAAAGCACAGAGCACTCTACCTGTGTTTAACTCTGAGCTCCATGAATCATTTGTGTCTGAAAGGTGTGTGGGGGAGTGTGTGCAGTCTCAACAATTGGAATCCAAACAATGAACATGTAAGAAACATTCACTTCTCTGACAACAGACTCCTGTAAAAAGTTAAAAACGACAAACCCCAACCCACAAGGTAAGGACTGCAAGGGTTGATTAATCAGGAGTGAAACCCTTGGGCTGACAATCATGCTTGAAACAGAAATCTTAAAGGCCAAAGCAATCATCCAAGAAAACTGACATTTGTATTTATACTTCTTTTATTCCAAGTTTGTTCTGGCTCAAAAATCTCATTTAAAAAAAGAGAAAATGTGACATAGATTTTACAAATGCCCTGCATAGGTGACTTAGGGAAGAAATAGCTTTCTATTTGGTCAAAAAATAAAGATAATTGTTAAAATATGAATAAAATATATTACTGTAGCATGAGAACTGCTTGGCCCCTCCATTCCATATTTTTCTAATTCTTACTGAAAACCATCTAGTGATGTCAAAGTGTGTTACTGATGGATCAGGCTGCCTGTAGTTAGCACTCATTACAATAAACAAACAAATTATCATCACTCTTGACATGTACCTGCACAGAGAGCTGAGATGGGTCCTTCTTCTCTGATCTCATCTCTACTATAGCTATATTTGGCTTTTTTACCTCGACTGGAGGCTTTGGTGGCACTTGAGGAAGGGAGGTTGTAATTGTGACAGGGTGTGGTTTATCTATCACTACTACAGCTGGCTGCAGTAATGAGCTGCTGCTTTGGGTCTGACCTAAAGACAGTTAAAAAAAAAATTATTAAAACTTCATACATCTATTTCCAGAGCCAGTCAATTAATAAATTAAGTAAAATTATATTCTGTGTGTTTCGAGATTCTGTGTGCAATTGCAGACCAATTAACCCCCCCATTAACATTAGCTAAACTACAGTAATTCACCAGCTAATTTTAAGCTTTCCCAGCAGAAATTGTCAACTCAACACTACCTGTTTTTAAATCATTCACTTTTCTTGACTCTGGTGACATCTACTGCTGAAAACAAGAATTGTGTTTGCCATTCAAAAACTACAGACCATCACACCCAAAGTACTATTACACTTCGTGTAACAACCCACAGATTTTTGTCTGAGACAGCCTTTTAAAAAAATAATTACCTTATTTCAATGCCTATATAATACTAACCCTTCTCAAAACAAGCCCTATATAAAGGTTGTATTGAAAGTCCAAAAATCCACAAGTCATGAGAAGGAATTCACTGTGCTTGGCACAGTCCTGCTGAAATTGTTGGGCTGAAGTTATTGCAAATGTTGAATCCAAGAGTGAGTGATTCAGTTCTCGCTTACATGGATACCAAACTGAAAGAACATGGAGCCTAAAACCAAAATGAACCAAAAAAGGTACAGCTAAGCAAGTAATTGCTCTGTCAGGGTGTCACCAGACATGAAGGATGAGGAAAACCAGAACATTTTCAACTGATCCCTCAGATTTCCTACGAGAAGGACAGGCGCAAATCTCATGGAATGGTTTGGGTAATTCCAACCCTCAAAACCACCGACTTAAGATAAAAGCTGTATTTCCACGAAATAGCAGCCATCAACCTGCACACAACCTTCTGCAGGTTATTTGCTCCTACCTAGTGGGATAGCCATGGGAATGAGGTGGCCTTCCAGAGGACCAGAGGCAGCAGGGACATCTTGGCTGGGGCTGAAGAAGTACTGGTTTGGCTGCTGGGGAAGGGCATACACAGGCTGCTTCTTCTGGGGGCTGCTGATGACACTTGTGTGAGAGGAGGTCTGGGTCTTTGCTGACTTCACCTTGGTGCCTGAAACAAGAGCAGATAAACTGTAGGTCACAATGCATGCACAATCACAGTGACAACACCCTTCTGATCCAAGCCTTCCTATTGAACCCACTGCAAATTTTTTTGCTGTGGGATGGAGGGACTGACTGAGGGAGTCCCAAAAGGCAGAACCTGAAAGTGCTGTAGGTAGATGATAGATGGATGTCTCAGTATTGGCAGCAGTGAAGGAGTTAAAAATTGCAATTTTTAAGTTGAATCTAGCACATAAGGGCACAGAAACATGAAAAGGACCAAAGGGCAGCAAGAAGTTGGAATGAAATGTGTGATTTAGCAGCTAACAAGAAATCTGTGATTTGAGTTTGAAATTTGGAACTGAATGTGTGATTTAGCAGCTAAGAAGAAATCCAGAATTTAGGTTTGAAATGCAGCCACAAAACTGACAGGTACTCAGAGGAACAGGTATAATAATCTTTAAATTCCTGGTTTAACAACTCAGTGCTACTGCAAAATCAAGCTAATCATAGCTAATACCCAAAAGCCTTGACTTCCATGATCAAGGAAATGCTGACTTTTTGGCCCAGTTTTTCAAGTGTCTTGGAAATAGCCAGCCAAAAGTAACTTATATGCAAAAATGTCCTAAGCAAAGAGCAGAAGAGAGCATTTATTGCAATGTGCACTTCTCACCATGCAGTTATGCTGAGTTACTTACTCAACTTACAGCAAACAATGGATATTATTAAGGAAATTAGTAATATAAATGGATAAATACTGCTTAAAAACTCCCCCCAAAAACGTCAACAATTGTCAATCAGGCAGAAGTGCTTCTACTTCTATTCTACTGTTATTTTGTAGGTGTTAGGATAATGAATCTGGAAAGAAACATGCTGATAACCAACTTCATACCTTTATTACAGCCAAAAAAATGTCATCTTACTCCTCTGTTGTTTCTAATAATCACCTCCCTGTACCTGCAGCCAGTTAACACATGGCAACAAGCACTTTTTAGCTCTGCTCACATTTAAAATCCTCCTAATTAATTGAAGAATGAAAGTCAGTGATTATAAAATACAGGGGTAATAAGGATTGAAAAGGTGACTTTTGTTAGATGCAGACAAGCAGGTAAGGCAGTTCACTTACAAAGTGGTATTTTTGTACAGACAAATTATGGGTTGTAAGCCTGGAAACAAGAACAAATCATAACTCCTCAGTGAGAAAATACAGGTCAGAGAGAAGCACCTCTAGAAAAGGGTTTATGGTCACGTTGGGTGAGCAATGGAATGAGAAATCACAACACAATGTCCTGGTCAAGAGGATAAGTGTAACCCCCAGAAGTCTGAGATGGAGCAGGAGAAGACTTCCAGAGAAGATAACTCTGCACTCAGCACTAATCCTGTATCACTGCAAATATAAAAACAGATTGGATATTAATGGGCACTCTTCATTTTTTAAGGAAAAATCACCTGGAAACTGAAGTAGCTGCAAAGTGAAGCCAAAACCTCACTACAGATCAGATAATAAATCTGAAGTGTCTTATTTGCTTTTGAAGCAAATAAGGTATTTTGCCATGGGAAGGGGCAGAATTTCTGCTGTCTTTACATGATGAGTTTGTGCCTTCCTGCAAAGCACAGGTTAGCCAAAAAAACTGCAGTTCTGCAGTCAGACAAATTACTGGACTCTGTTACATAAATAGATACAGTTCAGAGGCTTGTGATTTAGAAGAGGTCATACTCCATGATCTAACAGTCCCCCTTGGCCTTGAACTTTTGAGTAAAAGCAGAAATTGGCAGCGTATCTGTAATGCTGCCAACTTGTAAAAACAAGGTTTTCAGAGTGAGAATGATTAAGTACTGTATACACACAGCACCTCATTTTAATTGCTCTCAACTTTTCATTTTTCTCTGCAAAGTTTATTTGCACTGGGCAGAAACTAGACATTTAATTAAACTTAGCTTTAAAAAAAACAGTGTTTTACATGTATTTATCAGTTCACATTATGCAAGAAAACAACTCCAGCTTCTTTTTTTTGTTTGTTCAGAAATGATCTCTTACTCATAAAAGTGCTGAATTTTTTTCCTAACTACCCATAAGAAACCAAGCATTAGTCACCATAGTTTATTTGCAAAGAAAATGGTTGAGAGTTATAAAATGACTGCAAAGAGACTCTCCAGATGGTCATTTCAGTCTTAAACAAACATCCTTATTCTAACACTAATTTAAAACAAGCTCAGTGGACTGCTCTAACAAAATAGAGTCATTTAACAAGTCTGGATTTTTGCAGCCAATCAAACCCAAGGCCAAAGATTTCCAATGATTTTGAAGCCTTTATCATCTGGTTCATCAAGGCCAGGAAAGGAGTCTGTGGGTGCAGATCTGTGAAGGGAAGAACTCACCATGCCTCACGTGAAGGAGTTTTGTTTATTTCCTTCTTTTTTTAATAAGAACCTGGTGCTTTGAAGTGCTCATGGTGCATTTTATTTACACTCTTACTACAGAGGAGCACAGATCTGTTCCTCATTTTATTATTTATACTTTGCTTTGCTGTAACAGCTTCTTCTAGAACAGCAGCCCTCGAAATGACTGAACTGTTTTGTCCTCACGAGACCCACGTGAAACACCACGGATTATTTTTCCATTTTATTGGCAAGGTATAGGAAAGGACAAAAATGAGGCAGTTTGACCAACAGTCTTACCAAGAGGCAAAGCTAAATAATGCCAGTATCAAACAAACCTCAGTCTCAGTTAAAATCAGAAAGCTTGGGAATAGGACATTCATTGGACTGCTGTTCCTTTACACAATGTGCAAAAACTTCCATTCCTCCCTTAGATAAGAACAGAAGGGAGTGTCTTATTTTATTTACTCTCAGGATAGAGACAAAACCATAACTTCCCATAACTCCAGCCTGATGTCAAATAGAGAAACAAATTTTATGGTGGCTTTGCTGTTGCAAACACAGGTTTTGCTCTGCAGCATGACTTCATGGCTTGGAAGGGAACCACTCTGGGAAAAGGCTATCCAGAGTTCACTGTTTTCCAGCAAAGAGCTCTGAAGCTGTTTGTCACACGCAGGAGTTCTGGAAGGTTGAAGGCAGCATTGATCCAGTGCAGTTTTCCCTTTCATTTCTACTTGCCTCCAACAGCAAATAGCTGAGGCACAGGAGCAGCTGGTTCTAACTGCACAGAACCTGCACCTTTCCATTTCACTGACACCACTGAATTCAGCTGGTGGGTTCAGATGATCAAATGACCTATTTGTTATTATTAGACTGGGCAGGGGGGCACTCTTTCTGCCACTTTACAAGATATTGTTTCTGGAATGATGAAATTGGCCTCCCTGGAAAGGTTATGACCTTCTGTGAAGGACAAGAGCCCAATAAATAGAGAGGAAAATTCATTTAGGAGTCAGCAAAAGCAGAACTGCTGATTAAATATTTTTAAAGAAGTGCCTGTTCTCAATCCAAATCTTAGTGGTCACTGTATCACTGTTATTACTACCCTAAATGCTTACTAGCACACATTTAATCCAAAAGGATCTATACAGAATAAATTAAATTATAGGTGTACAGCACAGCCCATAGCCAAAACCAGTGATATATCATGGCTCAAATGAGTATACCAGAGGATAGACCATTTTTCACCAAAGAAAAGACATTCTAGAGAGGGCAAACAAAATAGCAGAGTCACAAGGCTGGAAGCTGTCATGTAACAAGGTCTCACCTTTTAAAAACTAGTGAGTTTTGAAAAGTTTTCTAGGTTTTTTGCCAGAACTATAACCCCCATTTTCCAGGAGGGTGGTGACAACTGTGAACACTTTCTACCAACAGCACTTTCTCTTCACATACCACAACTGGGCTCCAGAGCACAGGCAAGGAAAGTGCCATAAGGGCCATGTCAGGCCAAGCAGGAGATTCTTGCACTGTTCTGAGCACTTGCCACTGTGGATGTACATCATAACCAGAGAGGGGTTTGGGCTGGAAGGAACCCTCAGGATCAACCAATTCCAACTCCCTGCCATGGGCAAGGCGAC
>VYXD01008091.1:604727-619341 GCA_013397195.1 Hylia prasina | reverse complement strand
GGACACCTTCCACTAGACCAGGTTACTCAATAATATTAAAATAACAACAACAACAACAACAACAACAATAATAATAATAATAATAATGTGAAAAAATCCCCAGCAGAGCCTGTCTTCAGAGACACAGGTAAGTTTTACACCATCCATTGCAATGGCCTAAAAACATGATTTCATCAAGTGACTGGCTGCCTCCTGATGCTAATCTCTCATGTTTCACACAGAATATAATGTTTTGACAGCTGTAATAAAAACCCAGGCAGCATTTTTAAACATGGCATTTAAGACTGCATCAAGTGTATTTTCCCTGCATGGGTAACAACAGCCTAAGTGCAAGAAGTGTGGAGGGAGCCAGTTAATATTTTTCCATGGATGCACATCCTATTAACCCCATTGTGCCCACCATCACTTTAACCATCTCCTTCTCTTAAGCCTCTCTCCCATCTCCACACCTTCCCTTCATCATTATCTTTTCTCATGTCATTTGCTCATTTCGCCCCAGTAAAATGATCCACGATGTTGTTTTTTTTTTAAATACCAGTTAAGGATTATTCTTATTAAGAATCAGGTAAGTTTTGAAAAGGTAACTAGGAAATAAACCAGATCCAATTAAAACATTACTGTTTACTAACTCTAGATGAAGTTTATCTACACTGACCTGTGTCAGGTATCATAAAGTGTCCCTTTGTAATTATTTTTACACATCTTTAATAGGTTAGAAAATTAGGACCCTCTTATCCTAACACTTTGCCTACAAACCTAATGGACTTCATTATTAATCAACTAATAACCTTTATCAATTTAATAACTTTAACAAGCTATCACAGAAAGGAATTCTACTCTGCTTATAATTTTAACTGGATGAAGAAGGAGTTACTTGCATGTAGTGAACTTAAACAATGATTCTGATTACATCTTTCCATATTTTCAAGATAACAAATGCCATCTTCATGCCCACATATTTAATCTTTCATATTTCAATTGATGCATTACAAACAGGAAATTAAATATCAGACATGCTTCAGTTTTCAAGTCTCAGTATATTTCTGAACTCTGAATGAATTAAATCTTTAAGTAAGAAATCACTGGATAAACATGATACAAAAAATACAAGTCCCAGTGACCTTTACCAAAAATTGAGTTCATTTTTCGAAACACTCAGTTGTGATTAATTTTAGCAATCCAGCTTATTAAACTTGGACAACAATAAATACATACTAATATATCTATCATATTTAGAAACCAGTATTTATTTGGCAATCTAAAATAAGTGAGAGACACATTAAGTAAAGTCGAAAAACTTCTGGTATTTTTCAGTTTTGAAAAGAGGATCTTAAATAGGAATAAAGTATTTCAAATGGACCTACAACAAACATCTAGTCCAACTGCCTGACCACTTCAGAGCTGACCAAAAGTTAAATTAAGAGCATTTTCCAAATGTCTCTTAAGCCCCTGACAAACCTGAGGCAGTGACCACCTCTCTGAAAAACCACTGCAGTTGCTTAAAGCTTTATACTGAGGAGCAGATGAACAACAATTAACAGATTCATTTTCACAAGGAATTCCTGGCAGAAAAACTGGGAAGGAACACCTTGCTCCCATCAAAGAATCACTTACCTCTAACAGTCTCTACCAGCTTGGGTCTGGGAAGTTTAGATTTGGGAGAGGGAGAGTTGAATCTCAGGTAAGGTCCTTTTTTAAGCGTGCTACGGTGGCCCTGGTAAATGGGTTTCCCATAAACTTGAGACAGATCATCTTCATTCTGGACCAGTGCAGTTCCACCCACAGCTCCCTGATGAACACCAAAAAGGGGAAAAAAAAAGTAGTTTACAATTCTTCATTTATGTAAATTGGAGCAGGACAGAGTTATTGCTTTTATTTTGAATTAGTACACCTGCACACAAATTTTTTCATGTTAATACTGAACAGTTTTTTCCAGAAAAGAAACCAACTACTTGGCAACTCACATCTGCCCTTCTTTCTCTGCTCTGCACATTTTCAGAAAAGTAAGTTCTAAACTTCTGTTTCCTTGTGTTATCTTCCACCTGCTTCTGCAATGGCTTAGGTGCAGTTAAAGGTTTTTTTGTCAAGCATCCTTGGACATTTTGAGTTCTCTCTTTAATTTCTTTCTTGGTCTTCACAGCCTTGAGGTTTTGGGCTTTCTTGTTCCATGGGGCTTTTTGATCATATTTCCCTTGCTCTGAATCATTTCTTGCCATTTCAGTCTAAACAGAAAACATAAAGGTAATCAAAGGAGATTTTTATCTTCAAGGCTATCAGCAGAGTGTGTGGATAACTTTGAAGCTCTGAGAAAGGGCCTGTTTTTCATGTTAGCCAGCAACAGAGACCAGGGATTTTCATTACACAACTACAGATTTAAAACAGAGGTAAACATTTTATTATAGCTTACTGCATGTGAGCAATAACAGGCAGCTTTCTCATGTTTTCAAGGGGTGAGTAAATCACTTTACTGTGGACAGAACCAGGCCAGGTGGAAAAACATAACACAAAAATCTGAACTAATTTTCCCAGCCCTACCTGGGTTTCCTCACTGATTGCCTTGATCCACTCATCCACAGTCCTTCGGATACGAATCTCTTCCAAAACATCTCTGAAACACAAGAAAGAATCATTTTAGGTCAGTGCCTCTCAAATTGCACAGATTTGTTCCTGGGAAAGTAGTGACCTTTAGATGCTCTAGAAAGAGAAGCCCAGCACACAGACAGTGAGATCCTGCACCTCTGCACTCCCCAAAAGGCACCAAGCAAAGCCCACTGAGATTCCCAGCCCCAAATCTGTTCTGACATGGTGCCACCTGCAAACCACACCCCCTGCTTGAAAATACTGACATTATTACAAATGTTTTAGGAATAAGAGGCAGCCATGTGTCACTTCCCACTTTGATCACAACTGAAAAAAAAACAAGAAAACAAAAATATTCCAACTTAACAAAAAAGGCAGATGACAAATTACTACATCCTCTAAAAGGTAACAAGGACAAGGTAACATGCCTAAAAAAAACCCCTTATACATACAGAATAGCTACCTTCCTCAGGAGAATGCAAGTTTTAGATTGTATTTTAATAGAAAAATTCCATTATGATTCAAGCAGGAATATTTAACACAACTAACAAAGCAAAAATTCAAAAAGCCAAAGATCTGTTGTGAGGTGATTAAATTCTGTACATTTACAGGCTTATGAAGCCCCTTCTGGCTCTGAATAATTAAATTAGGCTTCAATTTTCTTATTAATGCAAGTTGATATGGAAACAGCTAAATGCCCTGGCAGCAGAGCATTTTGTTCAACTGATAAAAGCCTCAGAAATCAGATTTAGGCACCTGAAAAAAATCAGTTCACACCACAGGGGTCGAAAAAGTCTGAATTTCAAGAATCAGTGATTGCTAGAAAAAGTCAATAAATCCTTTTTGCAGGGAAGAGCACGAGTCCTTCAATGCCCAGATTTGGAAACATCAATCTCACAAAGCACTGAATTGCAGGCTCTGACCTGTTTGTAGTCAAGGAGTTACTGACAGAATACATGGCATCTCCATCCTTTGCATGAGTAACAGCTTCCAGATTCTCCTCAAGGACTTTTTTATTGTTTTGCACCCCTCTCAAAGTCCTTTCAGCATCTGTCAGGATAGACCTTGGCACTTCAACACTTTGAAGGATGGATGGTTTGTCCAGCAGATGATGTTTGGGAGGATCAGGTGCACTTTTTTCAGGAGGACTTTTTGACTAAAATTGAAAGAGAAACTCAAGCTTTTAATCAGAGATTGCAATTTCCTATTAATCTGTTATCACATCAATGCCATCACATGAAATACTGCCCATGTGCACTATCAGCAACTTCAGTTACTCAAGAATGTTCATTATGTTGCAAATATATTTAGAAAAGTGAAAGACATCCAAAAGATCTCAAATGGAAGATGATGTGAAGTGTGAGGGGCAATGCTAATGAGGCTAATAAGCATGTGAAAAGATGGCAATTAGATACATGAAGTATCACAAGCAAATCTCTCCATGTAACAGTAATTAAATATAATTAAGAGCCTAATAAAAGCCCAAGTCCTCTAAATAGATGCACTTGTTTGGCATCAATCTACCCTAAGAAACACCAAGCAACACTTGTAAGTTTTAACAAGATAAATCCCTCAGCAGCCTCTGGATCCTCTTTCACTTTTACTCATTTTCACTTTTCAGAAGGAACAATGAAACCTCTCACTTTGCAGAACCCTTTTACAAAGATAAAAATCGAGCATAAATTAGCTGCTAAGTACAAAAGAAAGGGACACAAACACAGGAAACAAGTGCTCACATTCATTCTCACACTCCTGAGGAAAAACCCAGAGGCCCATGAAAACTTCATTAAACAGTAAAAAAATTTAGAAGTGATAAACGTACATTCAAAGAAAAAACAAACCCTCAAACCAGAACCAAAATACCCAAACTCGAGTAGACTGTGAAAACATCAATTGAATGAACAGAAAAAAAAATCTCACAGATCGCAATTCAGTTTTGGCTTTAAGGCTACTCTTTTGTTAAATGAGAATTGAACAAACGTTTATGTTCAAACAGATGTACTGCCACAATACCATAACAAAACAGGAATGAACACACTGATCCCATGACCTTGGGTTTGGCCTGATGAGAAAAAGACAATATACCACATTATTTATCAATTTCATATAGGCTTTCATTTTCAAATGAAAGTTTTTGACAAATATTAACTCAATAAGACAGATAACATCTGTGAGAAAAGGTAAGAAATACAGATGCATGACCAATTGTAAAATGATGGAGGCTTGCTAGTGAGACCCAGATCATGAAATGGTAACTGGATCTGGTAAATATGTAAAAAATGCTGGTGGCAGCAGCTCACACTGTGCCAATCTGACACAGCAGATTCCTGCTTGACATTATCCCCTCAAGGGATTTACTAGGACTGAACCAGGCAGGAGTAATGTGATCTGTGCAAGAGCAACCCTTCAACAAACATCCAGGTGTGCAACAGGCAGGCAGTGATATTTCATTGCAAACACTTTCAAAACTGCTTCAGCTTTAAACTATTCTACAGAAAGCCCAAAAACCCACAAAAGAAACACTCAGAAAAATTTCCAGGTATACCTTAGTAACATCATTCACATCAGATTTCCATGGATTTGCTCCCTAAAAAGACAGAAGAGCTGTTGGAACTTTAAGGTAAAATCCAAAGGAGATAAACCCACAAAAGAAACACTCAGAAAGATTTCAAGGTATACCTTAATAATATCATTCACATCAGATTTCCATGGACTTGCCTCCTAAAAAGACAGAAGAAGAGCTGTTGGAACTTTAAGGTAAAATCCAGAGGAGATAAACCCCCAAAAGAAAAACATGAAAATTTCCAGGTATACCTTAATAGCATCATTCACATCAGATTTGCATGGACTTGCTCCCTAAAAAGACAGAAGAAGAGCTGTTGGAACTTTAAGGTAAAATCCAGAGATCAGTTTCACTGGCCACAAAGAATTCCTTGGGTTAGAGCACCACCTTCTGTCCTCAGCTGATTCAGGCCTTTGCTTTATGACAGAGCTGCTTTACCATTTACCCAAAAGTTTATCAATATCTCACTCTACTAACTTCTCAGGGATGAGGAGTCAGTAGCTAAATGTTTAACTGACCCAACTCTCCACTTGCTAAGTCATCTCTGTCTTTCTATTGACATTTTTCATAAGAGATTTCAAATCATTTCTCTAACTGTGTCTTTTCCCCCATTCCTTATCCCACCTCATCTTGTTTTGTTGCCTGTACTAAGGTATGTTACTTGTTTAAATTTTTAGCAATAGTGGTAAGAAAATATTTGCAACCTCAGTGGGGCACAAGGCACCTGTTCCATTCCCAGTAAGAACAGTCAGATGTAAAATCCACAAAGTGTTACAAAACCTATTAAAAATGCATCAGCTGTGCTATCAGGTATGACAGATGAAGCAGCATTTTTCAAAGATACAGCAACAAAAACCAGACAGGCAATACAAAACATTTTTTAGGGAAATATGCAAGTTGAAACTTTCAACTACAGCAATGAACCAGCAGAGTCAAAGTTATTACATGCCAAGCCAATTCCCAGAGGAGAACTTTCAATCTTTTCTTCTTTCTCACTGTGTATGGACAGAGAGGTGGAACCAGGACAGCAGACAGGAGGAATCAGGAATGGCACCAGGTTAAGAGATGAAAGCCTCACTTGTCAAAAGCTCCATGTTGCCAGCACGGAAGCTGATCTTGCACCCAAAGGTACAAAATCATTAGCACAAGAAACAGCACAAGGATTCTATGCCAGGCAATTCCTTGGAAAAAGCACTCAATACAAAAAGAAGTGGCAAAATGAGAAAGGAAATACTTCAATCATCCCTAAAGCTGAGATAACTGACTGGAGATAAATGGAACTTTGTTCCTTCCCAAATGGGAAAATTACATCAGCTCTGTAGCTCTGCAGAGAAAAGGCACTGAAAATACCCAAAAGCTTAAAACAAACAGATAAACAAATCTCTTTTTTTTCCTCTTTCTGCCCATCCCTCTCTCTCACCTATTTTATGTCTGGGACATAAAAGTCCATTGCACACCCAGAGAATTATTCAGGCTCCAAGCTCTTCCACACACAGAGACTCCAATATTTCAATTAATTGTAAACAAATGTGAATCTTTTTACAGGTGTAGAAGCAAGAGCAACACCTTTACTGATATCAGACCTCTATGGTTTTTTGCACAATTTTTACTCCCCTTCTTCAAACTCCTGCTCATTGTGATTAGATTGACTTTACCTGCAGAATGTTGTGCATATCTCTTCTCAGCTTGCCAAGATCTTGAAGTAAATCATCTGCTTTTTGCACTGTTTTCTCAATTGCATTGTAGCTCTCAAAAGGATTTGAGTTTGCACGCAAAGCTTTGTGTCTGAGGGGAGAAACACTCCTGGTTACAGCTCTCATGGCTCCTGAGGTGGCCCAAGAAAGGATTCAACTCTGAAACCAAGTGGGAATTCACAGTGCAAGTACTGGAACTTGCTTTGGCATCTGAAGTTTTAGAGAGGTTACTGGGTTTTCTCTGTTTACCACTTAACACCTTCAGCAGTATCCTTTTATTTTCAAAAGTGAAATTACATCTAATGGAGAAACATTTAAACTTTGGAGATCTTTCCATTTGAAGCAATTAATATTTTTGTCCACACTGTTCTAAATTAGACAGCACATATGAGCAGTTTCTCACTGCATTAGTGAAATTATAACTTTACATTATTGCCTGGGGGAAATACGGCTCAGGCTGCATAGCTAAGAACATTTTTTCAACCATTTTAAATCTTGGGAATTGTTAGGTGGATGCTGCTCCTGAAAAACACTCCAAGTGCAACCCTGAGAAAGGTGTTGTGAGCTGTCCTCAGCAACAAGCCTTCAATTGCCTGCAGTTCAACAGAAACCACAGAATCGTGGAGTATCAGAGCTGGAAGGGACCCACAAGGATCAGAGCCCAGCTCCTGGCCCTGCACAGACACCCAACAATCCCACCCTGTCCAAACTCTCTGCATTCTGTCAAGCTTGGGGCTGTGCCCATTGCCCTGGGGAGCCTGTTCAGTGCCCCAGCACCTTCTGGGGGAAGAACCTTTTCTGATATCCAACCTAAACCTCCCCTGGCACAGCTCCAGCCCTTCCCTGAGGTCCTGTCGAAATTAATGCCAAAATAGAAACACACCAGCACAGCTGTGCCAGACTCAGGGACCACACCAGTGACTCTGTTACACCACCAGTGTCTAATGCACCTGAGTTTCACTGAACAGACAGAAACTCTTCCTCAGTTTGGATTGTTTATCCACCTGTCACTTGCAGATTGCCTGCTCCTTTCATTGCTGCTTAATGCTGTCTTCTTGGAGGATTCTGTTTGCTTCAGTGATGTTTCTTCAGAATTCCGAACGTGTTCCAGACATTTCCTTTCACCTAAAATGAAGTGAAATGAAGCAGAAAAAAAAAAGAAAGTTAAGTTAGTTCAATATATTTAATATTTTCTTTTCCATTCCAGGTGTTTCACCATTATATAATACTCACCAAGGAGAGTAGAATATTTTTTTAAATTAAATATACAGATCTATTTCAGATAAGACAAGCCACATAAAACCACTCAGACCAATCTATCTTTCTGAGATTGCTTTAAATTAGCAAAGCTGGATGGAACTGGGATGGCAATGAACTGAGTCACTGAGAACCAATCTGTGACATTATGGCCAGAATGCCTCTTCTTTTGTCTTATTTCATTTACTCCTGGACCCACTGAACAACAGGAATACCTGACAGCTTTGTAACAGAGACAGAACTTGATCAAAAGCAGTAAAAGAAAATTGCTTTATATTTGCTTTACATCAGCTGCTTTCAATACAATAACCCAGAGACCTTGTGGAGCCATGAAAAAAAACCAAAATTCAATTTAACCAATGATAATGACAAAGTTATTGAGTAGCTCCCAAGTTTTATTCTAATCCTGAAACTTGACTCTGAAAAACATTTCAGTGAGCAGTCCTGTTGAAACTCTATGGATTAAATAATCACTGTCTTTAAGTCTTCAGATACTTATGAGTGATTTATACACAAAACTAACCCTTCCCAACTGTAGATTCCAAATATTCTGAATATATGCATTTAGGTGCCAGCAACCCAACAGAAAAGGTCACAAAAGGTGAGGAATATACAAAGTAATCACCAGGCCATACTAGTTAGGCCAGTACAGGACAATACCTTCTCTTGTAGGTTTGAGAATATTTTCTTTTTTTACTATAGAGTTTTCTTTCTCTGAGATTTTTGCATTTTTGGGTACAGGTTCTGGAGCATATCTTCGAGGAACTGGTGTGTTTAGAGGAGAGTTTTGTGTATGAACCCCATGAGTTGGAAAATAGCTTGCATATGCTTCAGGGAAAAATAAAAAAATAAAGTTATTTAAATGTTAACAATTTTCTTCAAAGGAAATGGCATCACAGAATCACAGAATGGTTTGGGTTGGAAAGGAACTTAAACATCATCCAGTTCCAACCTCCTGCCATGGGAAGAGACACCTTCCACTAGCCCAGGCTGCTCCAAGCCCCATCCAACCTGGCCTGGAACACTGCCAGGGATGGGGCAGCCACAGCTTCTCTGGGCAAACTGTGACAGAGCCTCACCACCCTCACCAGAATTTCTTCCTGGCATCTAATTTAGACCTACATTCCTTCAGTTTGGAACCATTTCTCCTTGTCCTATCACGACCTGCCCTTGTAGACTCTAGGAAAAAAAAAAATCTAGGAAAAAACCCATGCCAGGTCTATAAATTCTTCACAAAAATGCAAAACATTACTGCACTAGTTAAGTAAACAGGAAGAGAAATGTCATACTTCTGACTGCTATCATAAAGGGATTAAAAAAAAAACCCAAACCCAACTGTAGTTCATCACAGGCTTCCACACAGATTATGTCTCAATAAGATTATTTTAAGTCCAGGCCTCTCCTAGTGCAGACTTAATACGTCAAAAGTCTCACCTTAATTTAAACTGGAAGATACTGGAACATCTTCAGAATGTCACAAAAATTATAAAGAGCATTGGGCAATAAAACAAATTACACAGAAGAAATGTTTACTACTCCTTACTGATGTGATGCACAATGCAATATTAATGGACAAACAATGCAAAACTAGCAGTGAAAATAAGACAGTGAGAATTTGTCTCCACCTTGGAGAGCTGCAGCACTGGTAGGGAATAAACTCCTGTGAGACGAAGGCACTTCATTAGTGAGAGATCTCTGCTCTGGCTTCTCCCAGTGCCCTGTCAGGGCCCCAGGGGCAGGACTCTGCTGCAGGCCACGGCTGTTCACTGCAGAGCTGATCAGGTGGGACTGGGAGACAAAATCACAGAGTATTTCTGGTCATTGAATCACAGAATCCTTAAGGTTGGAAAAGACCTTTAAGATGAATGAGTCCAACTCCTCTCCCAGCACCACCATGGTCCCCACCAAACCAAGTCCTCCAGTGCCACATCCATGTTTTCTGAACACTTCCAGGGATGGTGACTCCCACCACTGCCCTGTGCATCTTCCACTGTCTGACCACCCTTCAGTGAAGAATTTTCCCTTCATACCCAACCAAACCTACCCTGGGGCAACTTGAGGCCATCTCCTCTTGTCCTGTCCCTTGTTCCCTGGGAGCAGAGCCTGACCTGCACTAGCCCCACCCTCCTGTCAGGGAGTTGTGCAGAGCCACAACGTCCCCCCTGAGCCTCCTTTTCTCCAGGCTGAGCTTCCCCAGCTCCCTCAGCCTCTCCTGGGGCTCCAGACCCTTCCCCAGCTCCACTGCCCTTCTGGACATGTCCCTGCCCCTCAGTGTCTTTCTTGCTGTTGAGTGCTTTCATTTTCTTTGATCCACTTCCACTGAACTTCCTTTCTAATACCATAAAACAATCCAAATTATTATAACATTAACACTGAGATACAGGAGAAATTATTAACCTGAAGTTTCTGCATTGTGACTTAGATACCTGAATATTCATTTGTTGCTCCTGTAGCTTTTCCAAGTGCTGAATCCGTTGCACCATGAAAGCATTCATTTGTTTTTCCAGCTCTCTGACTCTCTGGTGGTAGTGGGGCTCCTCATGTTGAGCCTTGAAACTTGCTTGCTGTTCAGACACCCGCTGCAGCTGCCTGTCTGTGTCCTGCAGTTTCTGCAGCATTTCTGAAACTGAGTTCACTTTTGCTTCCAAATCATTTTGAACCTGCAAGAAAGGATTAAAAAAAAAAAAAATAAAGGAAGGGGGAAAAAAACATTATTGCAGAAGATGTGTGATCATGCAAAGAAAAAAAACATCTTTCAGAGAATCCTGGATTTGCATCCCAAAAGAAACAAAATTCTATTTAGCCTTAAAGTTTGGTGGTTTAGCAATATTGTGAATTTCCAACAGATAAATCAAATGTTCTCTGTCTTCTGCCCATTTAGTTAAACCCAACTCAGTTCCCTTTGGTACACTGGTTAGTGAGTGTGAGATGACAAATACACAAAGCAGTGAGCACACACACTGAGGCTCTCTGGAGCTACTGCCAACAACTTCAGGCTTGTCTGGAACATTTCAGATTTTGAGAGGACAGAGAACTGCTCCTCCCAGGAGCTGCCCCTCACCTTGAGAAGCGGAGCTGCCGTGGCAATGACAGCAGCAGCTGCTGCAATGGTTGTGGCAGAGTCAACGTCCCTGGGGGCTGACCTGCTGCTACCCCCAACACCTTCCCTTTTATCTGGGAAGGCACTTCCCAGGAGCTGCACCTTCACCTCCTTAGGAACAGGAACATTCTGAATCCTGTAAAAATAAAGAGGTGCCTGTAAACAGCATTTTCTCCGTATCTCCTCCAAGCAAATGATTTCCCACCTACAGCATTGGTATCACTGTACAAGCTTTTCTCCTGGAAGTTATGACACAAGATACTCCAGGGAATAAAATCAACTGAAAACACTTTCATACACAGAAAAAGAACACTGAGAGAGAACAGTAACAAAACACTCCTCCTTACCAGCTATGCATTTTGGCACAAAACTCAAGTGGTATAGTTGTACAGGAACAGAACAGCTCAGACACCAACAACAATTCACACTTACTTTTGCATCAATACTGTTCTCAGAGCCTCTTTCTGGCCAGTAGCATACTGAGAAATCAAAACATAATCTGTGGGGAAGGACAAACATGTTTTGTTGAGACAATTGGCACAAAATATCTATTTCACAGGTAGAGACAAAGTATTATTTCAATACATTTAATTTTGCTGTGAAGAATCTGTTGCCTGCAGGAACCACATCATCTATTGCAACAACAAATTGCTTCCTCTCCATAAGTAGGAAACTTAAATAATGGTAAGAGTAAGAGCAGGCTTCATTTAACAGAATTTTTATAGCACTGAATGCTGGTATCAATAAAGTCCAATAATGGTGAGTAAAGTCTCAGTAGTTACTCGAGCTCAGACAACCCAATCAATAAAATGCTGCAAATTCTGACTTGGAAAAAAAATTAATTAAGAAAACCCCAAGAACAGTATTTCCCTACCATCATCATAAATTACAACAATTTTTTTAATAGGTGCAAATCATGCTAAAAGGATTGCAGGCTCTCCCTCACTCACTGTTTACTGGGCAGAGGAAGCAAAGGCTGGTAAGTAGCTGCTGCCTGTGAGTGTAGAAATATTGATTTTTGGTCTTAACTAGGGTATTGATTTGTGTTTTTTCTCCTCTACACAGCTCCAGATATCCAAGAAACCTGCATAAGTGTGCTTTCTTTAAAAAGCCTGCACTTCCCAAAATCTGACTGAAATTGGCAGATTCAGAAATTAAAGGAAAAGACACTGAAACTGTGATTTCCTGGGATTCTTAAGGATTAGAAATACACTTTTTTGGTATAGGCTGCTTGAAGAAAAATATGTCTTTGTAGTACAATCATTCACAAGAGGATCAAAACAAGCCCCTTCCCCAAACTGTCTATTCAGAGACATGAATAGTTTGGTTAACAAAAGGAATCTCAACACTCTGGCACACTGGCAGAAGTCCCACTTAGCTAACTAAAAGAATGTCCTTCCAGCAAGAATGAGGTAAAATTTGCAAAATTTAAGAATGTTTGCTACAATTATCATCTTTTTATCAAAGCAACCTTTGAATAATTTCACTCAGAAGTTTTTTTCTATAACGAACAAAAATACCTGAAATCTCCCTTTTCTTTGAATTAACCAGTCTCCTTTCAAAAAAAAAAAGGGTGATTGATGTGTTTTACCTTCAGGTCCTCTGCCATATTCCAGCAGCACCGAAGGATCATCTTGTGCTGCAGCTTCTCCAGGATAATGCTGCAGAACAAGAGCAGGAAAAGGAGAGATCAAAGCCTCTGCCAACAGCAGCAAAAATTTTAGAGGCAGGTGGAATTGCTGAGCACACAAATGGAACCATTTGCACACAGCAACACAAAGGTCTTGGCACAAAACGTGTGATGATCTCTGCCACAGAAGGGTTTGGACACTGCTGTGAGGAACTCACACGGCATTTCAGGGAGTAAAACATCACAAACACAATTCAAATTAAAACCACACATTCTGAGTGCTGAGTAAGTTTATTCTCCTCATTTGTGGCCAAAGAAGTAATAGTGAAACTATACCTGCTTAAACTTAGAGAAGTTGCTAATCTTGGACAGTTCAGGATTGCTCACACACAACAGGGCTGACACACTGCTGACATTCAGTGTTAAATAAATGCCCACCAAAAACATCAGCAATAAATCCACCTCAGCAGCAGCTCAAAGAGGAAAAGCAGCTGCACGGTTGTGGTGCAGAGGCTGAGCCAGAATCTTGGGCTGCTTTTAGAGGAGCCACAGCTTTTTGAGGAAAACAGGGTTCTCTTAGCTCAGGATTGCAGGAAGGAACAGCAACTTTTCTTACCATTTGGGATAAAAACATGGGCTCTGAATTTTCGACTGGAACCAGACATTTGGTGCTTAGGGCTCCTAAAACAAAAGCAGTTTTACTGTGGTCAGAATCATTTGTGGTGCATTTTCTGTACAGCTCCACATTTCCCTCACCTCTGAATGCTTACACATCACGACCCTCACAACACAAATGACCACAGAGATTGAGCTGAAGCTTAACAACATCAATGAATTCTGTGAGTCTGAAGGAGAAATTTGATTTACAGCATGGGGAAACCTCTGAAAACCAGAAAGTTACTAAACACCCTTTAAACAGGGATGTTTAACAGGGATTAAGCATTCCTGCCCCCATGGAGAGAGACAATTTCCACTATCCCAGGCTGCTCCAAGCCTTATCCAACCTGGTCTTGGACACTTCCAGGGATGGGGCAGCCACAGCTTCCCTTGGCAACCTGTGCCAGGTCCTCACAGCCTGCACAACTCCTTTTCCATGCGCAAAACAGTTTGGGAAAACAAAGATTCCTTAATTACAGAACTCTTCCGTGGCTGAAATCGCCTCTCAGCGCTTTCGGCACAAGCCCGAGCTGAACGCGGCGCTCACTGACGCACCTGGAGCGGCGGAGCCGCGGGACGGCCCTGCCCCGCACGGAGCCCAGGCCGGCACCGCGGCCGGGATAACGCGGGCAGCTCCGTCCGCAGCCAAATCCCGCGGGCAGGGCGAGCCCCCGGCACGGAGCTTCTGCACAGCCATGGTCACTTTCGGTCCGGCCGGCGGCGGCTCCCTGCGGACCGCTGTGGAGCGGATCAGCACATTGCCCGGCGACAGGCTGCCCAGCGAGTCCTGGCTGTCGCTGGAGTTGCTCTCCGGTTCCATGGGCGACTCTGAGGGGTTCGGCGAGCGGCGCCTTCTCAAAGCAGCGGCCGTGCGGGCCGGGCGCTGCGGCGGCTGCGACAGTAGCCTGAAGGCTGCGGGGCGCGGTTCCTTCCACGCTGCGGGCACGGCTGCCGTCCTTGAGAGAGCCCCGTTCTCGCTGTTCCAGCCCCGCCCCCAGCCCCGTTCCTGCTATCCCAGCCCCGTTCCCGGCCCCGTTCCCGCCGCCCCAGCCCGGCCGGCGGCACCGGAAGCGCGCGGTGCCATGGCCACGGCGTCCCCTCAACCGGCGTCCGGCGGGAAACGCGGGGTCCCC
>VYXD01008091.1:566890-604693 GCA_013397195.1 Hylia prasina | reverse complement strand
CGCGCGCGCGTGGCGAATCTGCGGGGCCGGCGCGCGGGGCGGTGAGTGCGCGCGGGCCCGGAGCGCGTGAGGGGCCGGGCGGGGGAACGGGCGCGCGCTCGTGAAGGACCGGGAGCGTTCCCGAGGGACCGGGAGGAACCGGGAGCGTTGCCGTGGCCTGGGAGGGACCGGGAGCAACCGGGAGCGCTCCCAGACCGTCACGAGCCACGGGAACGCTCCCCACGAAGGGCCTTAATGAGGAAATCCCCGCTCTGCCCCAGGAGTTTTCCCGGTGCCGGGCGGCTCGGTGGGGATAAGAGCGCTCTGTGCCCGCTGTTAGGCCGGGGCTTGGCTAAGCGAGTGATTCCCGAGGGAGAGGAACTCAATGTGCCCTTGCAAGGGAGGACTGGAGGAAAAGCCCGAAAAAAATAAAGCTCGACCTGAAGTTGTTTTAGCCTCAGGATTTGGTTTTATTGGCTGAGAAGCGTCAGCCAGGTGGGATCTCACTTAAATCGGAGAGTGCTGGTGGGAAAATGTGTATTTTCCCGCAGGCCCACGCCCATACACGTGCTCAGTGGTGCCTGAGGTCAGGCTGACTCCGCTAACTTCACCTTCGGTGTTCGGTTTCTGCCTCTGATGCCTTCAGAGCAGGGTCTAGGCCAAATCCAGGGGACAGTGAGTGAGTGAACAACCTGTGCTCCAGCTACACCTGGTTATTCAGCTCCTGACCAGCCTCTCTCATCTCACCCTGCCCTTCTCACTTCATTAAATGCCTCTGGCCTCTTAAAACAAATCAGTTTGGGCTTCTTTTAAATCTGATGTCAATCCAGTTGTAGCCTAGTAATCCTCCATGATAAAGGAATTTTCTCTACAAGCTGTGGGGAGTTTACCTTGACACAATTCCTTGATTCGAGATTTTTATTCTTTGAGGCATTTCTTTGGCTTGATGTTTTTACTCTTCTTTTTTCCGTTTCAGAAACACTTGCAGGGTGTTCTCTCTGTGCAGCAAAGGTTTAAAGAGACATTTCAGCTTTCTTTTTATGGAGTAGGTGGCAATCACAGCTGATTCAGATGGTTAGTGGGGATTACAAGTGTGAGGGATTTATAGTGTCTCTCCATCACTCTTCTTCCCAGAAAAATGCAGGTCTTCTCAAAAAGATGGGGAAAAAATCCCAAACACAGGACTCAGAGGGACTTCTCTTAATGTCTCTTTACAACACCAAAATATATTTGGAAGAGCCCCAGGGCCTTTCAAGAAGGGAGATTTCCAAGTTCTTGCTCCTTTCTGGTGAACCAGCACTCCCAGACCGTGTGTCCCTTCAGCAGAGGTTTATTCAGAGACCTCGTGAATATCCTTGCTTGGAAGGGCAGTGCTGAATTTCAGAGTCTTGTTTAGCCCACGGGAAAGTCCTCCAGGCTCTGTGGGATTAAACCTGAGGGTGCAGGAGGGGTGTGAACAGCTCTGTAGGAAGCCCTGGGCTAGCTAGGCCGAGGTGCTGAGCATTCTTTCATCACCCTTTTAAAAGCTTTTTTCAGAGTTGGAGGGAAGGGGGAGAAGCAGCAGGAAATCTTGAACTAATACATTTACCAGATTTTGGAACAAACCAGATTTGCACATTCCTGGGAATGTTCAGTAGCTCGTTTTTAGATGTAAGGCTGATTTATAGCTGAAGGTGCAGCAGAGCCCTGTAATTTCACTGTGGAATGTGTGAAATACCTGTGCTGGAACAAGAGCTTCAGGCACTTCAGATCAGATGGTGCTGTTGTGCTGATGTGAATCAGAGCCTTCCCCAGGTGTCAAAGCTCTGTGAAACCACAGTGTCGATCTGCCATTTCCAATCTTGCCAAATCAGTCACAGAAAGACAGGGCTCAGGTTTGCTGTAAACACAGATCATGAAGCAACACTGAGTGTGAGAAAATGGCACCAGCAGTTGAAGCTTTGAGCTCCCAGCCTTTGGCAGAGGACAAAAGTCTTCCCTGCTCCCTGCAGTTCTGTTTAATTATCTACATTCCCTGCCCTGAGAGAATTGTCACTGCTCTTGTTTTCTCACAGGCTGAGAGAGTGGAGTTGCCATCACTTCTCACTGGTTACTCCAGGTGATGGGCATGTCCATGCTCCTGGAACAAAATAGGGGTTTAGGATAGAGGAGAGGGGCTGGAGAGGGACTTTGGACAAGGGCATGGGGTGACAGGACAAGGGGTAATTAATGGCTTTGCACTGCCACAGGGCAGGGTTGGATATTGGAAAGAAGTTCTTGAGTGTGAGCATGGTGAGGCTCTGGCACAGGGTGCCCAGAGATGCTGTGGGCACTTCATCCTGGCAGTGTTCCAGGCCAGGCTGGATGGGGTTTGGAGCAACCTGGGATGGTGGAAGGTGTCCCTGCCCGCGGCAGGAGGGTGGAATGAGATGATCTTGAAGGTCCCTTCCATCCTAGACCAATTTGTGATTCAGTGACAACCTGAATAAAACCTTGTTAGCCACCATGTCCTGTAGGTTCTTCAGGATAACCTGTGTGACCTGTCTGCCCGGGAGGAATTGTTGCATCTTACATCCCAGAATCATCTGTGCCCTTGGCCTCCAGTCTCTGAACTGGCTCCCTGTGCAGGGATAAAGTGTGATGTTAAGAGGCAGATGTCACCATCCCTGTGCTGCTGGGAGGGGGTGTAGGGACACTCCAGTGAGAGCTCCCTGCTGCTGTTTTTAGTTGCTTCATTTTCTTTCTGTTGGAGAAATAATTGTTGCTATCTCTTTGTTCGTGTTCAGGCAGCTTGTGTACCCCTTCCCTTCCCCCTGCTGAGAGACTGCAATAGCTAAAGCTCTCCAAAACATGAATGTCTTGCCCAAAAATTGGCAAAGCATAATAGAACATTAATTGTAAGTAGCCTTTGCTGAAGGACTAAAATAACTATTTTTTCCCCCAAAGTGATTGCACTTCATTGCTCATTTTCCTTCCACAAGTTGAATTAAACTGAAGGAGCTTGTTCTTGCCAGCACGTGATAGTAGTTTGCATTATCATGTGTGATAACAGGTCTTAGATAACATAGAAATTAAGGGAAAAGGAAGACCAGGCTTCAGTCTTCTAGGAAACCTGCAGGGATGCTTTCAAGCCTTAACTTGTCCAGTGTGTTGCATCAGGAATGTGAGTCTTCCTTGAGGATGCTTGTTTAAATTCTTGGATCCCTGGCTGTTTGCTTCTTCCCTTCTTCTTTGTTTCATTCCTTTAAGGCCATTTGCACTGTTCTGTGTTTTTCTTGCATTTAATTCACTGCAGTGGCCACAACATGTGCTGTAACTCAGGTGTTTGGTGCAGCTACACAGAAACCAGGCCCTGCACCTTGTGCTGCATCTGTTCAGTGACTGCCAGTTTACATTTGCCTTTTTTTCCTTACTTTTCACAGATCACATCTAAAGTCACTGAAACTCTAAGGCTAGAAAGTGTTATGACTTCACTTCCTCCCATTTAGTAAGTCTGACAGCATTTATAAAAATAAAGAAGATATTCTGTAAGTCACTTTAGCTGTGTGAAATGCCCTAAAAGTCTTTAAAGGGCAGCAATTAGCAAATGGATCTGGTAAGGTTTCATACCTGGAATTATCTTGGATGGTTTTTTAACTGAATACATTCCCAACAGGTAACTTCCCTTTGAGTGAATGGTTTGGAAGTTTGCTAGCAAAGTTGCATTTAAACACACTTCAAGGATGCACAAAATTCCATTCTGATGTAAAGCATGGCAGTTCATATTTATGTTTTTTATTTAAAACTCAGGTTTTGTCCTCACTTTTAGGTGACTGAGTCACAGGTGGTGGAACATGGCTGGCCAAATATCAGAGTCTGATCAGATCAAGCAGGTGAGATGCTGCATTTGGGAGGGGTGGCTTTGAAAGTCTTGTGCTGCTCTCTCACACAGAGTGGAAGGTGTAGGGTGTAGAGAAGGACAAAAACTGAGTTATCATCTGAGTTAACCAAAATTTCAACAGGTGACCATTGACAAACAGCATGTTTTGTGTACAAGCAGCTTTTGATGCTGAAATCTTCTGACTGAGAGCAAATTTTTCTAGTGACTTGTCCTTCAGATTTTCTTACACCATGTAGCTGTAAGAAAAATTAACATTGATTTTTTTATTTTTTTTTAATATTCATTGTCCAATTTTTATTTACAGTTCAAGGAGTTTCTTGGCACATACAACAAACTTACAGAAAACTGCTTTGTGGATTGCATAAAGGATTTTACTAGCAGAGATGTGAAACCAGAAGAGGTAGGTGATGGCTTCTCATGACCCTTTGGTAGAATTACTGTGCAGCATTCCAATTTCAGAAGCAACTTAGGGAGTTTTGATCTTTAAACTAAGATACAAAGCCAGGCAGCAGCCTTCAGGGGAGTGTGGGTGTCTGGCTCGGTGCTTCCAAGTGAGTGTCCCATCCCAGAGCAGCTTGGAGCAGCCTGGGAGAGTGGAAGGGGGTGGAACTGGATGCTCTTTAGGGTTCCTTCTCACTAAAACCATTCTAGAAGTGGTTATCACACACAGAATGTGCCCAGTCTCCACTGAATATTGGCTGCTCATTGCAATTCCATGTGTTTCATTCCCTGAGCTGTCAGTGGAGGTTCTTGTGCCTCTCATGGATGGTAACTCCATGGCCAGGGAAGCTGCCCACCTACAGCCTGCATCTCATTCTTTGAGGACTCCTGCTGAAATATTTGTTTACCTGCCCACGTTCCTGCTTTGTAGTGAGTCATGGGAACACAGCTCTGGCTGTGAAATCCACTTCCCTGCACTGCAGGGAGCTCCCTCACGTCGTCATCTGCAAAAAGATTCAGCTCTCCATAAGATTAGTTGCATGTTTTTGCTTCTCCTTGCCTGTTGAGAGGCTGTTTCAGAGCCTAAAAATTTTGTTGGTTAAAAATCTAATAACCTTTGCTTGAGTCTGCTGGCAGGAGAAAAAAAATCCTAATTTTTTAAACTATTATTTTTGAGCCTTGTCTGCCTCCTTGGAGTTCAACTCACTGCAGGCAAAACTGATATGTCATTTCAGCTTTGGTTCTTCTGCCCTGAACAGAGCTTTCTTAGCTTCCCAAGAGAGATTTCTTCTTTCCCTAATCTTCTCTGCATCTGCTTTAATGGAATTCTATTACAGGTCATAATTATTCTGGATTAAAGAGTACTTAGGTTCAAAAAATATTCTTAGATTCTTGGAGCAACCTGGACTAGTGGGAGGTGTCCCTGCCATGGCAGGGGCTTGGAATGAGATGATATTTAAGCTGTCCCAACCCAACCCAAACCATTTTCTGATTGTGACCTGCCTTTTTTTTTGCTTCTGTGGATTGCAGATGGTTCATGTCTGGTAGCACAGGAGCCACCTGTTAACAGTGGAACTAGGAAGAAACTTCCTTAGGGCAAGTTGTGCCCATATTGTCCTTCATGGGATTTCTTGCAGAGCACCCGTCTGTGGAAACAGGAGACTTGTCTAGATGGACACTGCCTGCTATGGAAATTCCCAAGTTTCTCTTGATTAAATAATTAATACCTACACTTGAAAAAACCCAGCTTCTGAGCTCTTTCCTTGCACAAGTGCCAGTGCAAGTCTGGACTCCCCAGCAGTGTGCCCCCTCTGGCAGCACAGGCTTGGGGCACTTCCAGAAGTTGTTTCCTGGGGAGATTCCACTCCTGCTCAGCAGGTTTGGCTGTAGCTGGTGCCAGGCTGAGGACAGAGAAGGGCAGGTGCTGGGTGGTGTGTGGAGCTTGCTGGGGTTTTGTCTAGTTCATTTTCATCCCTGCTGCTTTTCACATCCCTCGGTACGGAGCAGAACCAAAGCAATGTCTGCTTTCCCAGGCAAAGGGGTTGGCTTTCCCTCCTACCCAAATTTGTTACCTTTGCACTGACAGCAAGGTTTTGAGCCAGGGCACAGAATACCCAGTTAGTAGGACTGTAGCTCAGAAATAATCTCACAACTCTTTCTCTACACTTAAAGAAAGAAACCACTTTAAATTTGAAAAATACTGTGGATGAAATAGGTATTTATTTCCCAGTCCACCTGACTGATGAACTCTGCTGGCTTTGCTGAAGGGTAACAAGGCAGGTACCAGAAGGCTGACAGACCCAATAGGAAGAAGGGTAAAAAAGGGTTAAACTGAGTTAGCAGAGAGCAGATCATATTTGGTTGTCAAAGCCAGTATGTTTGTAAACAGAATTAAACCAAAAATTACTGATTTAATGGATTTATTATTCATTTCAAATATATATAGTTCAATTCCACAAGAAGAGCCCAAGGACAAAAGGATGGTATCTCCTAGGTCCAGGGTGTTCTCCAGGGAGACTTTAATATGAGAATGAGTATCAGTAGATGTTTCAGGTATTACTGAAAAACTCAGCTTTACATTTTCTACTGCCCTCACCTCGAGGCTTGACAATATGAGATGTACTCACCTAATTGCTTATCCCTGTCTGTGGTGATATTTTGGATCCTGGTTGGGACCAGGATGTGTTTGCCTTACTGTCTGAAGCTCTGTTTCCCTCTTGCTGTAGATAACTTGCTCAGAGAACTGCCTGCAGAAGTATCTAAAGATGACACAGAGGATCTCCATGAGATTCCAGGAGTACCACATCCAGCAGAACGAGGCTCTGGCAGCCAAGGCAGGACTGCTCAGCCAGCCTCGTTAGACCAGAGCACTGTGCTCACACTGAAGCTGTGCCAGTGTTGCCTGGGCAAGAACACATTGGGGGATTCCTACTGTCAGGATGTGTGTCCAGCAGCTCAGAGCAGAGCTGTGGGTGCTGCTCAGGCAGTGGGAGCCATGAAGGGTTAAACAGGAGCTCAGTCCTGGTGGCCTGGCAGTGCAGTTTGTTTCCACGAGGGAATGAATGATAGATACAACTTTTCCCAGGGCCCACAGACTGGTGTCTGAATTTTAGGGGTGATGGGAGGGCTCACCTGCCTTTTGCTGAGACTGTTTGAGATGAATCAATGTAATGTGGGGAATACACTTTTTTATTTAATTCAAATAAAATCAGCGGGAGCCATACACACGTGTGTGTTCTTTTGCAGAGCCATTTTGGGGACATTTGAGAGCAGCATTTTGTTTGCTGGGGGCTCTTTGCTCAGCTGCTGCAGAGTTCTGTTCATTCACTGCTGCTTTTAGAGCTGACAGATGCCAGGGGGAGCTCACAGGGCTGCTCTGCCAGCCTTGCCCCAGGTTCTGTGTGCCTCACCCTGTCACTTACAGGGGACAGAGGGGCCTGAGGCAGCTCCTCTGCACCTTTTGTTTCCCCTGGGGAGCCCCTTGGGGTCCTCCCAGCCCAGCTGCCTGGCCTGACACACTCCAAGCACTGAGCTTGCTGCAGCTTTCTCCTTCCAGCAGGAAATAGAGGCTCTGCCCAGCACAGGGTCTGTTCTGCTGCTGCATGAGCCCTGAGAGAGGTTTGGGAGGCAGCTGGATTGGCTTAGGAAACACAGCAGTGCTTTGGAAGGATCCTGACAGCTGAAATCCTGCAGTCAGGGCGTTAGTGCAGCCAATGACAGTCAACAGGCACCCTGTGCTTCAGTTCTAACTCAAGAAATACAGGAACAATGGGAACTGAACAATTTTGAGATTTCAGGTGATGAGGAGTGAACCAAAGCTATTTCATGTCAGCTGCCAGGTTTTGTTATTTATAGAGAGGCAACAGCAACGAACAGAAAGGGCAAGAAGACTTTTTTTGTTGTTACCCTTTTCTTTCCAGCAGCAGCTTGAGTAACTCAGCTGTCCAGGCTGGGGATTCCTGGCCCCTGAGGGCAGCACAGTGCCCCTGCTACTTGCCCCAGACCCTGCTGTCTGTGCTGCTGTCCAGCTCTCCCTGGAAAGCTGCTCCTGTGCTTGCAGAGGTGGAAGGAGCCAGGGTGATGCATCTCACGTCCCTGTATCACAGCTCCTTCCTCCTTTGTGCCTTGTTACCGTGGAGATGGGTGAGAGCTGGCTGTGAAATAGTGAAGGCTGAAAACCAGCCCAAATAAGGCAGCAAGTCTCCAATGTCCTGTTTTTTCAAAGGAATATCAGGCTAAAACTGTCCAGATTGTTTGCTACAATCAGGACACAAGTGTTGCAGCCAACTGGAATCAATACATGCACAATGAAGACTGAAGGCTTTCCTTGAAGCAGCTCTCTTGTTGTTAAACATTTGAAAGTAATCCATGATTGAGATTAGTCACTGGATCTTCATGTGCAAAGAGTTGCTCAGAAAAGTGCCTGAAGAGTTTAACTGATGGAAATGGAGGATTTTCATGTCTTCTGAACAAAGCAGCTTGGGGCTGAAGTGAGGGGGTAAAAAAAAAATCATGCTTTTCTCTCATTTCAGTATTTGGAGGTAGGAGTATATTTAAATAGGAGAGTTTTCCTGAAAAAAAAGGCTAAGCAAGTTTTAATAAATTAGCCACTTTCAGGTTTGAATAACCAGTTTTGTCAAAGCTCTGCTTCTCTACAAAAATATTGTGGTCTTTCAAATCCAAGTGACAGGCTGCATACAGACAACACAGATATATTTGAACTTGGAAATAAAGTGCATCCATGTAACTAAAGCATCCAAGTGATAAAAATAAATAATAAAAATAGGATAAAAATGGTTTAACTCTGGATCCTGATGGAAAGACAACATTTTCTTAAGTGCTGTTAAGGGGTGTCAAGAGGAGGTGAATCACCTTGCTGAGGCACAGTAGGTGCAGGAATGGATCCCACTCTGATGGAAGGAGTAAAGGGTGAAAACCAGGAAGTTGCTGAGGAAGGCAACTGAGAAAGCTGTGGAAAAAGTGAGCCAGAGTGGAGGTGGGAGGGGAGGGAGCAGGAGGGCAGCCTGCCAAAAACCAGCTCAATGAAACTGAGCTGGTAAACAGACACTCATTTGGAGGAGATGCTCACTGCAGCAGCAACAGGAACACGGATCCTTCCTGCTGGAAGCACACACAATTATTCCTCAGCCCACAGAAACCAGAAGCATTTCAGCAGGAAGGGTCAAATGAGAACCTTGCTCCAGAGTGCCCTGGACAGCAGCAGTGCTGGCACAGCCATCAGATCAATCAGCTGGAAGATTATAATAGAGGCTCCTTGAATTCTGTCCAGGATAAAAGCAAAGCCCCAATTTATGTAATCCCCTGCTGAGAGCTTCAACTGCTGAGCTCTGTTGGAAGGCAAGAAAAGGAGTGAGTGCAGTGCTGTGTCAGGGAGTGTGGGTGAAACACTGAGTGTGGCTGTGGTTTCAGAGCAAGGAGGCAAATCCTCTGTGCTCTGACATTCCTCACTCTGGGAACGGGAGCTTAGCAACAGCTCTTGTTTCAGCATTTGCTCTTAGCTAGCTGGGAAGTCAGCACATGGCATTTGAGGAATTCAGTTCAAATCTTAGGGAGTCCATTAAGCTGAGCTCCAAAACTCCTTGAATGAGTCTGACCCAAACTCTAAAAGCTCTAAAAGCAATTAAAGCCTCTGAAACCTGAACCTGAATTATGCCTGCACCTTGAATTGGCAGAGGACAGCATTAAAAGAACTCAAAACGTTACAACTCTGCTTCATATTGGAGGGGTTTTAAAATTGTTTTACCTTAACTTCACACTCCTTTGTGTTTTGGTGTCAGGGAGCAGCAGCTTCTTCACAATAAGTGTCAGGTAAAATGCACGTTACAACATTTTCACAGCAACAACTGGAATTAGATCAGTGGAAGTACATTAGTGACTGTTTCTTCAGATTAAACTATTGTTGCACCAAAAGGCACAGGGAGGTGGCTGGGTGACACCAGAAAGCACTTGGAGGATGGATCCTGGGGCATCAGGAAAGGGGCAGGGTCACCCCTGGAGTACTCAGAGACCACAGAGACTGCTGGGGCACAAGCAGATAACGTGTGAGAGTCCCCTCCAATCCAAACTCTTTTTGATTCTCCAGAGACACAAGAAAATGTCTTATGGAAGATCTGGAAGAAAAGACAACACATTCCACTGCTTGCCTGCACATCTCCAGCTCCAGCAAGGCTCTGGGGCAGGCAGGACATTGCAGGGGATGAGCAGTGTCAGCCCTGTGCACTGGGACAGTCCAACAGTGAAGGTTTTCTATGAAACCAGCTCTGGGCTCAATGGAACATCAGCTGATTGTTCAAAGGCACAGAGAGGTGTTACCCTGCAGGGGGATGCTGCCCAGTGCCTCTGAGCTAAAGAGAAATCACACTCTCATCAATTGTTCAGGGTTCTCCAAAGGAAAAGCAGGAAACAAGAGCAGCAGCAGCCAAACCACAGCCACAAAGATCAGCTCCCTCCTGCACTGCCTGTGGATAACATTATTCCATCATTATTCCCACAGGATTAAGTGGGGCTGCTCTCACACTCTTGAGTTAATCACATTCAAATACCTGCACAGACCAACATAAAATTTTACCTCTCACTGGTTCCACTGCCAAAACATTTCCTTATCAGAGAGGGACTGTCCTGCCCACCTGAGGGCAGCCACTGCCCCTGAGCTCCTGCCCCATCCATGCCACTGGGATGGCACACAGGGGACACCTGCAGGGTGGGCAGCAGAGCGTCTGCAGAAGGAAGGTTGAGGTTTTTCTTTTTTTTTTTTCCTTTTAAAATAGCTTTATTTATTCATAAGGGAAATAAAGGAGCATCAAGAGAGATGGTTTTAAGTTACACATCCACATAAACAAGTGCCTAGTTAAAACAGAAAGAAAAAATGCTCTTGTGCAATATGGCAGAGTATTTCATACAAATTCCACATCTTACCCCTCCTTATGAAACTGGCATAGCTGGCAGGAGCACAGTAAATTAGGTCAAGCTGTACCCAGATGAGGGATTAGAGGAGGAGTTTAGGAGCAGCTGAAGACACCACAGTGCTGGAAGGGAAATGTTGGGTTCCTCTGAAGAGCAGGACAATCAGCAGACATCACCAGAGCCACAGCAGCAACCCAGAGCAGTGTGTCCCTCACCAGCAGGCTCAGGGTGAGGGCTAAACACACCAGTGACAATCCCCTGCAGGTTGTCACAGCTGTGGCAGAGCTCCAGGGCAGCTTTTATTGGCTGGCAAGCACTGCAAGAGGGAAAGTGAGGCAAAGATTCCGTGGTTACTGCAGTGAGTGAGCTGTGCTGGAGCACTGAGGCCAAGGGGCATCAAACAAAGACACTTCTCATCTTTGAAAACTCTTGGTGTGGGAGAAGCAGCAGCACAAGGGTGTTAAGCAATGTAAACAGCTGCAGAGCTGAAGCACAACCAACCTGCTCCGAGCCAGAATTTAGGGTTCCTCTGAAATGGGAAGGAGTAGGAGTAACAGCATGAATAGCAAAGATAATTCAAAACAAAGACACCAGACAAGTCCTATTATTAGAAAAATTGCTTCCACAATTGGCAGTTTTATCCTTCCAGTTTTCTTTAAATGACAGCACAGTGAGTTTTTGTCATTGGGTTGTGGCTAATCATAAAATCCACCACTCACTGGCATTAAAACAAACATACCATCAGACCAAAAACACTGGAACACAAAAAAAAGAATTTACATATCCATCCAAAGCAATGGATGGGACTAAGAAATACTTGTGGAATTTGGGGAACTCACAGATCTCCAAAGCAAACAGAAGACCCCAAATAAATCCCAGCTACTCAGTGATAACTGATAAAGGTGAGTAAACTCTGAGACCTCTTAAAATCCCATCCTATTTGGTAATATGGGAGAATGACAGATTTTCTCAAAATTTGAGAGCAAGCTTAATAGTGTGAGCTAATTATAAAATGTCATTTTCCTTATTCCTGGAATTACAGTGACTCAGCCTCTGGCAACATCCCCTTTGGTTCCACTGTTTTATTATGTCCCCCACATCTCCAGAGCCTTTATCCTGCACACTGTAGCAAATAATAAAATCCCCAGAGCAGAGAAGGAAAAATAACCAAGATTTCAGTGCATAATTTTTGCAAAGGCAGGGGCACAGTGAAGTAAACAGCTCAACATACTTTGTGAACACATTAATCTTTTATTTCAGCTGGTAAATCTGGCTCATGTCAGATTCCTTTCAAGCCATCAAACCAAACCTGCTCTTTTCTTAAAAAGAAGACAACAACATTTCTTAGACCTAGTGCTGTAGAAGAATTCCAGTAAATGCTGCCCAGAAAATCCATTTGGCTGCCTCAGCTATCCAAGAATATTTTTAATGGGGAAAAAAAGAACATGTTATAAAAGTATTAATTTTTTACTGTAATATTCCATCTGGTTGACAAACCTGTCTGCAGAGAAGGCTCTCTCAGCAGTGGATATTCTGACTGAAGCACAGGAGCTGACAATCCTCAGATTCACATTCTCTTCCCAGCTCCACATCAAAACCATGCTGAGTAATTTTGGTAGCCATTTCTGCATGGCTTCCCCTACAAAAAATGAGAACATGTAATGTCTTTTAAAGAATGTGTCTATTCTAATACTGCACCTTTTAAAAAATCTGACTGAAGCATGCACAAAAGCAGAAACAGTGATTTAATCACCTTTTTTGCTGCTCCCTGTGAAGGTCAGATACATCACCCTTCATGAAGACTGAAATTTCGTTTCCCTTGTTATGCTTTTCATTCACTGATAATTACTACTGAAAATCTGTTTAACCTCTGTCAAAACAATGACTTGTTATTATTCTTCTGACAACTCTGCTTCTCTTGCCTGATCTCTTCAGGCTGATTAAGCAGGAGAAACTTTCTCAGCCACCAACAACTTGATGGAGGAGCCAAAACCAAGCAGGGATTTAACTGAGAGCTGCTGAACTTTCACATCAGAAAATACAAACTCATTAGTACAAATGTAGCTGATACACTCGATGGAAAGAAAGTGAAAATGAAAACAAGGAAATGAATCTTACCTTATGTCCTTGCATGGAAATATTCTGATTTTTTCCATCTTTCAGATTTTTGTTAATACCAAAATAAGGAAACTGCCAGCAATCTGACAGCAGTTCTTTGTATCAATTGCAGAAAATAAGGAAGAATCTGATTCTCTCACAACTTTGTCCTTTTTAACAGTGTTGGATCCTGTATCTAAATTTTTTTTACCTCCTAATGAAGCTTGAAAGAACAAGTATGATTTTGAGGAAAACCTGTAGATCAGAAGGCAGGAGAACAGCACAGAAACTGCCAAGAGGGTGCTTTACTTCTGCTTGGTCTCAGAAACACAATACCTGATGTCTTATTTAAAAAATCCCACTTCTGGATAATCATAATTACTGTGTCTTCAACAGGAGAAATTTTCAGCCAGTGAAAGACACTTGGGAATTTATATCAACAAGGCTTCAATAAGGGGATTATTTCAGAGTTGGAAATCACAGATTTTATTAGGGTTTCTTCTTGATTTCACCTTTAACCCAGGACAGCCCAGTGATGCCAGCTAGTTTTCTTTTCCCTGTGGTATTTTTAAACATCATAGGAAACTTCTGCTGAATAATCTGATATGCTCCTTCCCAAAAAGATAAAACCAGGAAATCAGTGACATGCTGGAGGCTTTGCCAGGGGCTTGGCAAGAAAGTCCCCTTTTTCCTGCAGGTTTAGTGCTCTGCCAGAGTAACACAGTTGTTTTTGGGGTGAGCAGTGAGAGGGAAGCAGGTGGTGGGCTGGAATGGGTTTCCATGTTCCATGGGAGCATACCTGGAGCCTTCCAAGCAGCAGGGTTTTAAACATTCCTAAGAGACAGGAGCAGCCAGTCAGCTGAGAACACACGTGGGGAACATCCAGGCCAGGGCAGCAGCTCCTCCATCCTGTGCTGGGAGTGCCTCTGTGCCTGCTCAAGATCTCAACAGCGTGCACACAGGTTAGATATCAGAGACCTGCACAAGATGTTATTAATCCTGTTATTTCCCCAGATTTTACATTGGTTCTGCAAATATTAAACATGTGACCCACGTTACTGCCTTTTAAATGAGTATTGCTTTTTATTCGTAGCTATTAGAAGATTAACAAGTAAAAGTTAGCTCTGGAAAAAGTCTTTACAGTAATTTATGGAGATTAACTTTCCTATTTAGGGTAAAATCCAGACATTTACAAGAACAATCACTTAAATAAAAATAGAATATAAAGCCTATGTTTAAAACATGGCCTTTATTAGCGCTGTCTAGCGAGCTCCATATTTATCTTACATTGAAATAGTTCTGCTTTGCTTAAGAAAAGACAGAAAAAGTGCATTTACAAGAGTACTTTTTCTTTAATTTTCTGCGAAAATGGAAGGAATTGGAATCACAAGTTGACAAATGTTGTAAAATGAAACTTCAAGAAACATCACTTTTAGTAATGCTACCATCACTAGTGTTTCCTCCTGACCTTCTGCCGTGTGGAACCAGAATATCCTGATATACAGTCTAGAGCATCTATGTTATTACTCTACAGCATATTAAACACAGAAAAAGGGGCTCAGACCCCCTTTCGATGTACAAACATGAATAAAAAAATCGTTTAAAAAAATCACTTTTTATACATAATGTATATGCAAACTGCTTTAAATACATGGGTTTGGAAGAGTTATTTACAAACTGCATCTGCCCGTGGGACAATCCACAGGCAGAGCACACACAGTCGCTTTTACTTTATTGGTGCATCTCAACTTTGGGAGATATAAATTTATTCGGCAGTACAGCAAACACAAGAACTTGTGACAAAGCATCTTAAGGGCAACCCAATAAATTTTGTTCCTCCAAACAAGGTTAAGTACTAGGACTGCCAAAGTTTCCAAATAAAGTTTGATTTTAACCCAGATGCCTGCTGGCAGATCTGTGTGGTGGAGGATGTGTAGACAGACCCATTGGAAGTACAGGTTTGGCTACTGGATAACTCCTCCTGAAGAGCCAGAACTGAAAAGGATGTTTTGTCCAAAGAGTGAACTAACCTAGAATTTTTTTTTTCCAATTTTATTAATATTTTAAAAAATACATAAAAATACAACATCCAATGTCTGAATAAATATATTTAACAAGTTGCAAGATACCTTATTTTACACAAAAATTTCAGCTTTAGAAATCTTGTTAAATAACTTCATTGTTGTTATATATTTCATTTTTCGTCTTTTTGTAACAAAATAAAAACTCTGAAATTACATAGAAAAAAGACAAAATATTTTTGTCAAGGGATAAGATAGTCCACTGAAAACCTATTCACAATTCCACTGTAAACATTAATAAACATTAAAACATTTGCATAATTGTGTGCTCAAAAATCCTATAAAAAGTGGAAGACTTATTACAACTGTAGTTTTCAGTCAACTACACTTCCTTTCACAATTTATTTTGTCCCATTTACAGCTTTAAAACTGGGCACATTGCTGAACACATACTTTGGCAGTTCTGTAGAGCAAGTGCTTCCACAAAGAGGAACTACTCACCAAGAGTTACCCACAGCTTGGTGAAAGTGCAGCAGTTACTCAGTTCTTTTGGATAATACTCTGATGTCTGCTTGGTGCACTTGCTTTTTTTTTTTTTAAGATCACCCTAGAACACCTGAATGCTTCATTGGACATAACTCTGCAAATTTGATAAGTGCCCTTTCTCTGTGTTAGGAAAAAAAACAAAACAAAACAAAAAGAAACAAACAAGAAACAAAAACGAACACAATGACAAGGATGTCACGTTGTGCCTACAAACCTTCAGTTACCAATGAGCTTAAGTTCTCTGAACAGTAAATTAACCAAAAGAAGAGGGTAGGAGGGGGGAACAGGTACAGTCCAGCAGTGGAAGTGTGTACAGGATATACTTGGCAATGTCCAACCAGTTGAGTGCTTTCTGTGGCTGAATTTCAGGGTTTATGTCCATGGCAGCGAGCTGCTGGCAAGGCAGAGAAATGTTTATCACCTGCATTCCACAGCCAGCACGTTCTGGGGAGGAGAGGATGATGAGGGGCTCATTCCAGTGTCTGAGGAAGCAGATGACATGGATGCTCCTGTATGGGACACTGAACACACAGAACAAGACATCAGCATTAGGTTATCAAAGTACAGCTCACAAGAAGGTTTCCTTGGTTATCAGGCTGTGTAGAAGACATCAAAGCAGCAGCACAGGCACAAAAAACTCCTATAGAGGTTTTGCCAATTGCTTTCATTGCTGTATTCATAGACACAGGATTAGCCTTGCCCAGTATTGAAAAGATAACTCAAATGAGTCTAATGGAAACACCTGCACTAGGAAATCCAAGTTTCCACTACTCAGAAGAAAAGAGTCAGCAAACGTTTCTCTCAGGTTCAAGTTCCAAAAAGCCACAAATACTCTTCCTAAATATGTATGCAAACAGATGGTAACACTTTCTTCTAAAATATCATCAATTAAACTCAAATTGCTGTGAGTTATGCACTTCCAAACAAATTAACTCCTCCAGGGAATCATAAAGCAAATCTCAACCTTACCTTCTCTGTCTTTCTTTTTCAATCTTTTCCTTCTCCTGTCTATGGTTGCTACTTCTGACTTCAAGGACATGTAGTATTTTCGTATCTCCTGGAGTTTTTCTTGTAGGAAGGAGATCCTTTCAGTGCTGCTCATGTTGTCCAGTTCATCTGTAAGTGGAAAGAGAAGAAAAAATAGCTCTGTCAAGGTGATTTTAAACAAATGAATGCAGTTCTTAAGAGGATGTAAGACATAGCATGGAAGATAACACATTTCCATAACTATGCCAGCAAAGGCCCACACCTAATTTAGAATCCCAAAATTTCCGTGTTTTTCTTTCAGAACAAGTTTTCTCACAAATTCCCTGTAATCAAGTAATTTCAAGAATCCTTACTGAGCTGGAAGCTCCATTTGTACACTCTGGGTGAAGCATTCTGGTGGTGGTGCTTGTCCCTGTGTTTGTCCTTCTCTCCATCTTTGATGTGAGGAGAAATCACTCTGGCAGGGGAGCGGGAAATCTTCTGTGGTTTGGATGCATTCATGTGTTTGACAGGAGTACATTTACTGGAACTGTCCAGGACAGGGAGATCTTCACTGTCACTGCTTTGTCCTGCAGGAAAAAGAATTCATTAAGACTTAAAACCTCCACTTTGACATTTTAAAAATTGTGGTTATAGCACAGAAAACAATGATTAAGAAAAAAACCCTGCTGCTTCTTGCTCAGAAGATCCCAAAACACACCCAAGGAATAATGATCTCAGAGTCCATGGATAACCTGATCAGACACAACATGCACTGAACTCAAGTGTAATAATCATGGTTGAGGCAGGAGAATTCAAGGGCCAAAGTAGGCCTAGTTAAGAAGTAATAGCCAAATTTCTTTACAGAAATAATAAATACACTTAACAAAATTAGACTGTTAGAGCAGGGATAAACTGTCTTACATCACTTATTTTGGCTTTCTAATGTAAAGCAGACACTAAAACACTTTTCTTAAAGATTAAACCTCTATTAGTATGGGTAGATAGCACACAATTGTATTTAGTTATCAAACTGCTTTATACATCTAAAGGAACAGTTCTGAAACATGACTAAAACAACAGAAGTTCAACATGTAACAGAAATTTTTTAGCTCATATATTCAAATATTTTGGATTCTCACAATAACTGCCAAGTTTTCCACAGGCATGTTAAATATATCTAAATAGTGTATATCAGATATATTTCTAAATATCAAACTAAAGCAGTAATTAAGTGTTGCCACTTATAAAGCCAAAACCACTGATTCATTCATGCAATCATTGTTAAAATTTTGTGACAGGACAAGAGGGAATGTCCTTAAGCTGAAGAAGGGCAGGGATAGATGGGATATTAGACAGAAATTCTTTGTTATAAAGATACTGAGGCTCTGGCACAGGGTGCTCAGAGAAGCTGTGGCTGCTCCATCCCTGGAAGTGTCCAAGGCCAGGTTAAATGGGGCTTGGAGACACCTGGGATAGTGGAAGGTGTCCCTGCCTATGGCAGGGGGTTGAACAAGATGGTTTTTAAGGTCCTTTCCAACCCAAACCATTCTGTGATTCTCTGAAAAATGAGCTATAGAAACACAGATATCCAGATTTCTATAGCAAGTTTTGAAATAGTCAGATTCTTGAGAGAAAAACTAGATGAAAAGCTTTGGATGAAAAGCTTTTCTTTAGCATCCAACATTTTTCCATATTTCAAAAATGTTGACATTTTTCCCAGGAGAAACACCTGTTTTAAGACATTAAATGTGCCCTCTCCCAAATTCATAACCAATCCAATATTTAAAAATCAGCATAATGGTAAATATGCAGTAACTGCTAATAGAAATAATAATTTAGATGGTTTTTTCCAAAGTAAGTAATATAAAATAGCCAAGAGATTTCCCAGTTACACTGCTACTGCAGAGCTCAGAACTTCTCTCCAGTTTATCACCAACAATCACGATGAATAAAAATGAAAAACCTTGAGAGGGAAGCCCCATCCACTGGAAATGGTTTGTAACATGAGAACAGTAGGTTCTTACAGATATTCACTGGACAGGATAACCTTCCCCCTCCCCTCCCTGCAGGAATATACCTGTTCCATTCTTTTCATTTTTGGCTGCAGCACTGGTTCGCTTTGGAGTTCGCTTTTGCTTTTTTGCCAGTGTTCCACTATTGCTGTCACTGGGTCTTTTTTGACCTATGAGAGGAGGGAAAAAGTCAAAAAGTAAACCATAAGACACCTCAAATACTTCTGCTACTAAAAAGCTCTTTTTATAAGCAACAAGGAATTCTAAAACCAGATAGGCTGAGAGTCGGGGCTGTTCAGAGAGGAGAAGGCTCTAGAGAGACCTCAGAGCCCCTTCCAGAGTCTGAAAGGGCTCCAAGAGAGCTGGAGAGGGACTTTGGACGAAGGCCTGGAGTGACAGGACAAGGGACAATGGCTTCACAGTGACAGGGCAGGGTCAGATGGGATATTGGTAAGAAATTCTTTACTCTGAGGCCCTGGCACAGGCTGCCCAGAGAAGTTGTGGCTGTCCCATCCCTAGAAGTGTTCCAGGACAGGCTGGATGGAGCTTGGAGCAACCTGGGATATTGGAAAGCGTCTCTGCCCATGGCAAGGGGCTGGAACAAGATGGGCTTTGAGGTCCCTTCTAACCCAAACCATTCTGTGAATCTATAACCAGCAGGCAAAACAGACCAGCAATTTTTAGCCAAGTGACACCAGTCCCCAGACACCTTCACAGCAAGGATTAGAGCAGGGAATGACTCCTCCAGGAAATGCTCACCTTTCTCTCCCACCTCCCTCTCCTGCCCGGCGATGCTGCAATTGCTCGACGTGGTACTGGCTTCAAATCCATTGGCAGACTCGCTCTCACAGAGCCCTTCCTGGGACTCTTCTGCCACACTGTCCACCTCAATGGTCATGTCACTCTCACTCTTGATGCTGCGTGACTCGTCCTGGCTGAGGGCCAGAGGAGAGGCCACCGGGAAGCTCGAGGGGACGCCGGGGGCTAAGGCAGAGGGGGCGGAGTTGGAAGCATTGGGGTCCGGCTTTTCTGCTCTCGCGTCTTCACCGCTGCTCTTCTCCTTCTCATCCAAGTCATCCAGGTCTACCTCGTGGCACAGCAAGGTTTCAGGGCCGATCTGAGGCATGGTGTCATCCTCGTCTTTCAAGGGGACGCTCTCGTTGGCTTCGGCCGGGCGTTGGAAGTTGTCGTTCCTCAGCTCCGGAGCGTGCGGAACCGATTCCGCCACCAGGGACGGCATCTCCTCGTTCTCGGTTCTGAGGGACTCCTCAGCACTGAGCCCTCTACATTCCTCTGCTCCAGTACATTCATTGGTCCTCTCTTCAGATACAATATTTGGCACTTCCATCTCACTCTCTCGCCGATTTCTCTTCTCAGGTGATGCCTGTTCCAATGTTTTCCTTTTTAAAAGTTTCTTATCTTTTGTGGAGGGCTCTGTTTCACTTTCAGTAGTGCTGGAAATGTCTTTACAGTCCAAGGAAGATGCATCTAATCTTTCAGGTTCTGTAAGAGACTCATTTGCCACCTCTTCTTGGCTTCCTGGCGCAAGCTTCGCATTCTCCGATGAGGGATCTTTTGTCTTGCTCCTTCTCCCTTTTCCCTTAGGTGATTTTTCAATCTCTCTTTTGATTTCTTCCACCTGATCCGTTTTATTCCCAAAAATTTGAACGATTTGTTCACTTTCCTCAACTTCCAGTTTCAGTGTTTCTAGTGGCTGTACTTGAGTCCTGTCGTTTTCCTTCAGCGCGTGAGAAATCTTTGGGTTTTCCTCATCCAGCTTCTCATCACGGAGTTTTTCACTTTTTTCCAGTTCTGAAGCTTCTGGAGAAAATTCTTCATTCAAATTCTTTTCAGATGACTCATCTGCTTCACTGTCAGATGTGCCAGAGTCTAGAAAAATTTTAAAAAGAAGCAAACAGCACCCTAAATAATTTATTGCAGCATGACTTTTCATTTGAACCTCACAAAACCCTGTTTTCAGTAATTTATCAGTTCACAGTAATAATTTTCAACTTTAAAAATCCTGCAATATTCAAAATACTTGCCACAGTTCTTATTTTTACCTAAAACTTCTATGAAACTGCAGTAATGGTGGTGCAGAGTTCAGAAGGCATCTGGATGATGCTCTTAACTCAGGTGATTTAGTTGAAGTCTATGATTCTCCTACTACTATTTGTCAAATAAGCCAATAAAAATGAATTACATTTTATTGCAGCAAAAATAATTTTAGCCCTGATCCCATGGATATTGCCTCTCCCATATGACACTACAAAACCGAAAATCACTTCTCCCCTCCATGCAGAGAAAAAAACCCAAACCCAAAAATAAAAACCTTCTAAACCCCAATATGGAGACTGCATTGCTAAACTATTGTACAAATGATGCACCACACAGACAGCAAGCATTAGTACATTACCAGAAGATTATTCAGGGACCTGTACTAAAAGGAGACAGTGATTTCACTTCAGCTCTTGTTCAGAGAGGCTTAGAAACACCAAAGATGGGCTGCCATTTGTGTATAATTAACAGCTCTGCTGGATGATGGAGTACTGAGGTTGAGGACTTAATTAGCACAATAAAGACTATCATTATAGCACTGGATTTGGTCTGTTCAGGACTGGAAAGGCTCTGGCTGAAGAACATGGAATGACTTGTACAGTCACTGCTCTTCTGTGAGCAAGCTGTGCTCCTCAGCAGTGTCAGCTCAACTGCTTACTCAATAAAATTTCCGAGGAGAAAGGGAAAAAAAACCCAACAAAAAAAGGAGGTTAAAAAACCCCTAAAAAATAAAAACCAAACCTCTTTTCAAAAAGGCACTGAAAAAGCCTCCAAAGCATACACAGGGCTGAGATCACTCACCGTTTGATCCTCTATCAGAATCAAACATTCCTGAGCTACGTCTGGTCTGCCTGCGAGGTGTTGCTAAAATTAAAATCGAAAGAATTAATTTGTATCGAGCGGAAGGAGCGCCCAGCGTTGGTGCTGTGGCAGAGGAGGGACCTCAGAGCTCACATGCAGCTCCGGGCCACCACACCACCCTGGGCTCCAGCTGGGAACAGTGGGGAGCACACGTTGTTCCCTGCACCTCTGGAGCAGGATTTACCTTCACTGTTGGGCGTTTTGGGGAGGCTGCAGGACGTGTTGGATGGGAGAGTGGATTTCAGAGGGGGCCGCCCACGCTTGGATTTTTGTTTCTCCTCATCCTTCTTCTCGTCCTTTTCGCCATCTTCTTTGTTCTGCAAGGGAATGAGTGGATTTTCATTAATGTTTCACTGCTGATTATCAAACCTTTTGCTCTATTAAAAACTAGACTGTGGACTGAATAACTTTTTAAATAAGGACAGTGAATACAGTACTACAACAAATTTATTGAAATCATTACTTTTGTTTTTTTCTTCTGTTTTCTCTTTGGTCCTCCTTTTTCCACTGGCCAGATAATCCGATCAGCTTTCACCCACTCATCATACCTGAAAGGGAATGACAATGTGCTGTTATCACTGCACACCAAAATGTTGCTTGAATATGAAGAGTAAAAGACTTGAATTACACAAAATATTTACTAGTGAGGTAGGAAAAGGCCAACACCAGGTTGGATGGGGCTCAGAGCACCCTGGGATAGTGGAAGGTTGGAATGAGATGGGCTTTCCTTCCCAACCCAAACCATTCCATGATAGCAGAGCATGTATTTACAACTCATGCAGTATCTGGCCTTAGAAAGGTGAATGACATTTCCAGTCCATAAAAAAACCCTTATGGGATGAAGGAATGAAGGTACAAACTTCCCTGTCTCTCACCAGCAAAGCACTGGAACACTCAGGGGACTGAGCCAGCTCTGAAGGGTCAGTTGTTCCACATCACACACATAAGAGAGTTTTCACCACACCATGTCTCAGCAGGAAAATATGCCTTTTTTTTAAATATAAAGTTTTTAAATTATGGCAACAAACTGGATGAGATTCTGAAAAGCACAAACACACTAATGCTCCTCAAAATCTCCTAAAGGTATTAATAAGGTAAAGAGAACCTGTAAATATTTTGGGGAATATTAAACTTCATGTTGCCACAGAAAGAAATTTGCTTATGGATTTGGAATACCACAAGTTATATACCAGAAGTATATAAAGTACAATAAAGACTGGCTGCCAGGAGAAGCATTTTTACAATCACAGTTAACATTCTATACAAGAATATATTTTGTTGCCAAAATTCCAGTGCTCAATACACTTAATTGTAAATACCTTCACCATTATCAATGACTCCCTTAAAGGAGAGTTTGCTAGTGCTAACACTGACAGACACAATAAATACCAGAGATAATCCTGGAAGGGGTGAGCATTACCCCTAAAGCAGATGGGCACTTGGAAAAATACAAGTATATTCAGATATTTCAATGCAACACCATGAACAAAATCACCGGCATTGAAAAGTGAAGAAGTCAGAGCCTGTTATGTTGATTATGGAGCCACATCACTGATCATCTCTCACTTTACTTCCTTCAAAACAAAAATTTCTTTTGCAAATAAACCTTTGAACAAAGAAATGAAAGGCAATTTGTTATCCTCACCTTACATTCCAACCGTAGTAATGAACTAAATATAAAACCTCTCCATCATCCATTTCTGTGCTTTTAATACTGGCTTCATAAATTTTTTGAGTCTTTCCACGTCCATATTTTACTTTCACTTTGGTTCCAGTCAGGCAGGGTTCTGTGTCCTCCTCATCCTCTTCACCTTCTGATTCCCCTTTGTTCTCAATTTCTTCCCTGAAATAAGATGTATTTAAAATACCCACTAATTAGTGACAATCATATTTTAAAATTTAAAGAGAGTAGTCAAGGTAGAAAAAGGTTACAAGAGAAGAAGAAATTCATTCTCTGCACTATGTCCTGGCTCTGAAGCTTGCTCAGAAACAGATTTTTAAAATCAAGAACAGAACTTAGGAAGAATAGGGCAAAGTGCCAAAAACATCCAGAAAGTTTTATTAAATGTTAAACACAATTCATAAAGCATACAACTACCTCAAAACTTAAAGACTATTTTTAAATTAATATTTTGATAATACAAAGAGGAATAAAAGTTAACTCAATGTGTCTCAAACAGCATAGGAAGAACTTATTTCATTTTAAATATTTGATTTTGACACATTATTTATAAAAAAGGTACTTTAACAATTGGCTTGATACGCTACAGCTTATTAACTGCACATAAATTTGCATTGCCATCACAATGATCCTCTCATGGACACAAGCACCATTCCACTGGAAAAAAACCTGATCACAAAAGTGTTCAGCCAAGTTTAAAAGAGCGTGCACAGCTCTTACTAGATACATTCACCTCTTATTACATCTTTAGCTACTGTTTAAATATTATACTCAAACATATTTGAGGAACTAAAATCTAACCTATTTTTAGCTAGAATTCCTTTTCTATTTAAGGGAGTATTTAGCATAATTTAGAAGCTACTCAACAAAAAAGTCAGCAAGAAATAAAATACTAAAAAGGACTTTGGGTTTGCTGTTAACGAAACAGATTTGCTGGCCTTCAGTGAAAGATCAATTATCTTGTGGCAAGCAACTCAGAGGACAAGTAACACCCACACAGCTTGAAGAAAACTCTTTGATGCCTTGATCATCTGACACACAATAAAAACAAGGAGCCTGCAGCTTCACCAGCCATCAGCAAATCCTTAGAAGCACAGGAGAAGAGGGATTTGCCATTTCTGTTTCAACTGCCCAGGGAAGTGACTCCAAGCTGGTGCTTTTTAATCACAGCACCTGGCAGAGTTACAGCCTGGTCAGCTTGGTGTGTGGAGGTATTGGTGTGATAAAACACCAACACAGCCTTTGGCAAGTAAAATGACAGTGAAAAATACTGCCTGGCATCGAGCACAAAAAGATGCTTCCAGAAAGTACAGCAGGCTCTACAAGCTTGAAATAAAATGTTCCCTTCCCTTCCCTGCCTGCCTGAGTAAGGTTTCTGATTTTCACACTTTAGTAAGATCACGTCTGTGTCCTCCTGCCTGGAGAACAGCTCAATCATGGCACAGAGAAACTCAGAGAAGGTGAGACCAGTTAGGGTTTACCTCTCCCTCTGCCTCTCTTCCTCTTCATCTGACTCTTTATCAGAATCCTCCTGTTTTTTAATTTTCTTCTCTTTTTGCTTTGGTGTGCTTTTCTTCCCTAGTGGAGTTTCATTTTCTTTCTTTTCTGCATTCTCAGGTGTTTCCTCCACATCTTTGTTTTCTTTGTTACTGTCTTTTAATTTGTCTTGGGTTTTATCCTCTTCACCATCTCTTTTAGCAGGGGCTGCTTCACGGGCAAGTCTTCTTCGTCCCTGGAACAGAAACAAGATCAGTTTCATGATTCCTGTCACCTGCCTTCTCCATAACCTTCCAAACCTCAGCACAAAAGTGAGACATGCAACTCCTGCAGAGAAGAAAGGCTGGAGATGACGAAAAAGGCACAAAATATTCTACAATACTAATATTAAAGCTTCAAGTTTTTACATCTGCTTCACTTGGAATAACAAGGATGAGTTTCTGATTCACTCATGGAGGCTTTCAGGACATTTGTTTGGACCTGTAATCTTTGTTGCTCTGATAGAAAGGGCCAAATTGTCTTGTTCACCTACAGCAACAGCATTATTTGAAGTGCTTGTACAGGACAATTGAGGGGAGGCATCTTCCCCCCACCATCTTCAATCCTGACTGTCACCTATGGACATCACAGGAAGAAATCTGTCAGCTTTCAAAAACCTCCAAGTATCCCATTTTTAAAAGGCACTTTGAGTACTCAGGCAGTTGCTATCTTGGACTATCTGCAACTGATTCTTAGAGATCTAGCAGAGGATTATCATTTGATTTATTAAAAGTCTCTTGATACGACCACTGCTTTTTAATCACAACAAAGAGCCACTTACTAAAAAGACAAAAAAATTCTTACATTTCTTTATCCTTTTTGTGAGTGCTCTCAAAAAGAAAAACCAACTCGAAAATAAATGAACAAACCAAGAACAAAGCTAATGTCACATCAGGAAATTCACTGAGGCTGATGCAGCTAGGAACAACCACTTTCATTTAAATAGAAATATAACCCATAATAAAAGTCTCAACTTGTGTTTACACCACGTCCTTTCATCTATTAATTTAGAAGGCCATATATTTGCTTGAAAAGCTCCTTTGCAAGAAGGACTTTAACAGAATGACACTTTAGTCAAACAGAATCTTCACAACTTGAACAATTTAAAAGCAGCAATTCATGTCCTTCAGTAGTCATACCCCACTAAAGAACACAAAATGTTCTTTCCATGTAATTAAATGAGTGCTACAGTCATATTTCAATACCTTTAAAGTAGTTTCTGTATTCCCCATGGTGTTCAGTATCTTCCAGCTGATGGGCCACTGACTTGATCTATACAGATACTAATACAACCCTCAACTCTACAGCATTTAAAGTCAAATGAAGGCTAAACTTAATTGTTCCTCTCTCTACTTTTGTCTATATACTCTAATATTTGGGTGTTTCTTCCACTAGAATAGAGACTGTGAGAAAAAACAACTCAGAGAAATGAGTCTTAGATCCACAGCAAGTTTTTGCTGTTCCTCTCTCTTGCCAGAAGGCTCCAGGTTCCATGTGCCTGTGGAAATCCTCACCCACGACCAAGACTGTCCTGCTGTAATTCACTGTTCTGATGGTAACAGCTCCAAGCAGCTCCCAAGCCATCCCTGAGCCACAGCACATCCAACTGAGCCTGAGCAAATCCCAGGCTTGGTGTGGAATATGAAGGAATAATCAAACCTGACTCTGTCCAGGGAGAACATAATTCACACTTAACACTCACAGAACTCCACACTTGTACAACAGCACCAGATCCAACGTGCAGTTGCTCCACAGGGAAAACTGATTATGGAAACTGTTCACTATACAAAGGGGCTTTGTTAAGGACTAAACACAAATCAGTTCAAACCACTCACCCTTGGGGATCTCAGTTCAATTTCTTCTTTCTCACTTTCACTGCTGGAATAATTTTCTTCTGCTTCTTTTTTAACTTCTGTTGGGGGCATTTTTTGTTCCTCTTTCACACTTTCCTCCATTGGTTCCACGTGTTTCTGCGTGTCTTCTATCACTTTTGGCTCATTGTGGTGGATGGTCCTAAACTCAATGTTTGCAGAACGGCAGTACTCTTCGAAACCATAAAGATACCTACAGACACAAGCAAGGTCCCATTTTGATTTCATGGTTTCTTTTCTGTTTATTCAAGTGCATAAAACCTATTTTCCTGCTCAGTAATTTCAGGAAAATAATAACACAAAGAACAACAACCAAACAAACCCAAATAAACAAAAAATATGAAAGCTAGAGATTTTGAAGTGAACGATTTCAAGGCAAATGCTGAAAAAGAATACACAGTGGTGCTCCCCACATATTTCTTCATTCCCATCCAGTTCAGAATTCATGACAGTAATGCCATGCGTGAGTTTGTTTTCTGGAAACTGCCTGTGCACACTCTAATCCAGTTACAGGTGACAGAGGTATGAATTAGCTTAAATTCTTATTATTAAGAATTAGAATTGCTAATTCTTAGCAAGAATTAATATGCAAGTTACAACACACTATCACTGTCACAACATATTTTCGTGTGTCCAAACAACATCATCATCATTTCCACTGTAACAGCAACCCAGTACACATTTACCAATTACTCTTTCCAGGATAAACACTCTTCTCTGTAAAATACAGACCTTAAAAATGTGCCCAGTTCAAATCCCATTGAGGATAGTCTCAACATTGTCATCTTCATCGACATTAACATGAGTTGAGTCATTAGTCATCCCTATTTCCATATTTCCTTAGGTTTGAGTCAAGAGAATCTCATTCTTCCCTTTTACTCAAAAAGCCCAATTGTTTCTTGTCAGACTTCCAGGAGGATAAATAATAGAAACAATTTTTATTTAGAAAACGAGCTTGGAAAATGTCATTCCTGAAAGGTTTCCAATTCAAAAGTTACAACACAGCTGAAAAGCGAGGGTCAGAAGAAAAAGATTTATGCATTTGGTCATTGTAAGTAATGGTTTTACTATTTAATAACTGTCACATCCACCACAGCAATGCACACAGTTAAGCCCTAAAGCCATTATCCTACAAATTCTGCAAAGATTATATGTAAATATACAATCTGAAACATGGCTTTTTTCAGTCAACACCTTACACGAAGTTAAAGCAACTGGCATAAAATTCTCCTCAACGCATATGAGATCTAAAGATTAAGGAGTCTGTTACTGTTAATTGCCTTAACTTGCAAAACTGAATCTGCCAAAGCTTATTTATACATTTCATTGGTTTACTCTGAAATGCCATCAGCACATGAGGAAAGTGGAAGTTTCTTGGTAAAAACATGAGCAGAATTCTGATGTATTGGAGCAACGGGAACTTACAGCCCTGAGCACTCCCTCCCTTTCCTCCACATCAAGCGCTGGAAAATGCTCAGAACTGTTCATTAACTGAAGAATATCAGCTGCTGTCTGTAACTATCAAAAGTCTCATGCATATTGTACAAGCTACAACCAGGAAAAAGAAAGGAAAAGTGTTTTCACCATTATCCAATATGAGAACTTACTTTCTATAAGCAGTTTTTACATTGTAGGAAGCAGCCGAGTTCAAAATAGGAATGCCAAGGTCCATATAAATTTGCTTCCATACAGCACCACTCTCAATCTTTGAGGGGGAAAAAAACAAAAGAGGAAGTTTACAGGTTTTGTTAAGTAAGAACATTAAAGAATAATATCTAACAGAGCTAAAAGCCAGGCCTCTTATAACCATTGAACAGTTTGGCTTGAAAGGGACTTTAAAAAACATCCAGTTCCAACCCCTTGCCATGGACAGGGACACTTTCCACCATCCCACATTGTTCCAACCCCTGTCCAACCTGTCCTGAACACTTCCAGGGTTGGGATATCCACAGCTTCCTTGGACAACCATTTATAGATATGAATGAACAGACATTTAGTTCAGGGAACATCCAGCACTTACATTGTCACACCCACCCTGCTGATAAACCAGCCTAAAAAGTTTGAAGAGATTAAGGTCCTTGTAGCCCAGAACCGGTGGTTTATTGATAGGAGTACCTGAATAAAATAAAACAGAAACAAGTTATCCCAAAGAACAGCAAGTTGCCTCTTCCATTCCTTTAGCACACATTTGATTACAAGTACTCTTCTGCATTTAAAAATCTGTATTTAATGGCTTAAGGTATGTTCCCAAGTCAGTAAATTACAATCACCAGTTAAGGCTTCACTCTTTTGAATGCATTAATTATCTCTGGGTGGTTTATCAGCCTCCCAGGTTTATTAACCCCCATGCACCTGGCTGCTCCACTACTCCTCCCATGAGCAGGGAGGACAGCCAGAACTGCAGGAAGCTCCAGAGAATACCTGAGGCATGCTGGAAGAGTGTGAAGAGATTAACTAAAAACACTGTGGGCTGAAAGGAACGAGGAAGAAGCAGAGATGTTGGATTAGGAAGAGACACTCAGGCAAATTGTCAGAACGTGGAAAAGCACAAGGCCCTGACCAGACATGAATATTTGGGACAGTTCCAGGGAAAAGAAAGAACTCAAATCAGTTGAGTGGCAGTGACATAAAGAACACTAATTATTTGCAGAAGGAGAAATCAAGAGTGACTTAAGGCAAGTGGCTGCATACGTAGACAATAATCCTCCCAGCAAGGAAGAATATCAAACCTCCTCCCTGCTGCTTCGTATCTTCCCTCATCTTCATGCAATTATATTTGGAATCATTAAAATAATTTCACAGGACTTTGGGAATACCGTCACAATTCCACAAATCAAAACATTTACACTGAGAGAACAGAATGTAGAACAAATCTGGTGGGAACAGGAATCTTGCTATAAGGACAGAGAAGGAAAATAAAAAGCAAACAGGCAGGGGCAAAGTCCCAGTCCTGGAAAAAGTCCTGCACATCGCTAAATCCACATACTGGCTTAAAGACTATTTCATGGACTGAGTCTTCAAATTCACCACATAAATGCTTTCTTCTTTTGCCTTCACAAGGTCCTGACATCCCTGCTTGTTTTGTAGTCTGTGAGTGTTCAAGAAAGACAATGAGAAAGGAAGAAAACAGGAAAGTGGGAAGAATCAAGCCACATGAAAGGAAAACTCTGGATTAGCCCAGCAGCCGAGTGATTTCTTTTTTTCCCCCCCCTCAACTTAGCCTTTTATTCCCCTAAGGAAGCTTATTCTTCAGAAACACTGCTTATATACACAGGAGGCCTTCAAAATTATATTGGATGAGCTCCAGAGCACTTTGCTGTAATACATGTTCAATTTCTGAACCTGTGATAAGAACTGAACAGCTTTTAGATTGTTCTTTTATGATTCTGTGGTCCAGAATACACCTCATTAGAAGGCATACAGACCCTCTTTTACAAAGGCAGCTTGATTTCCCCATTAATTTTAACATAAGACCCCCCTCAAAAAAAAAGAAAGGGGCAAATATTCAGACTCTGCAAGTACTTCATGTTTTACCCTTAGCTCTGGTTATTTCAAATTCAAATACATCAACACTTGCTGCACTCTGTGCTGCTATGGAATTATCATTCAGGTAACTGCTGATTAGAGAGCAGAAAGATTTTACAGAAGGGAGAAGGGCAGTAGCTACACCTGTAATCTGCCTCCACACCAAGGCTACTGCAGGATGAAAATGGTATTTGAAATACATGATTGAAATGGCAACTTCGTAAGTAAAATTAATCAAACCACTGTACTCTAAAAGACAAAACTCTCTGCAGGTTTGAATATATATTTTTAAAAAGGAGCATAAAAGCTTCCATTTTAGTGTCAGTCTCATCAGAACTGCAAATGCAAATCCCTTATGCAACAGCAGCTCTCCCAAGTCAGCAGGTACATCCTCCTCCCTTTGCAGAGCACGGGCACTTCTGATACAGCTCTGAAGCCAAGACTTGAACTATTCTAGTTTACTAAGTCTCAGTTCTGTAAAGACAGATGTTTAAAATACACTGTTTTATTGTTCTAGCTACAGGATAAAATAGAATCTTTTGAGTTTTCTCTTCAGGTACCACTGCTCCATTGGTGCCCAGATTTGAGGATGGCACACCTCCATTCTCTGCTGGGTGGATTTCACCATCCATGGACAGACTCCACAGCTTCCAGCCTGGGATTAACAGCAGCAGAGCTCTCAGCCACGGCTGTCACAACCAGGAATCAACCAAGGGTTTATTTAACAGGAGTTGTGAACATAAAAAAGGCTTTGTGAAGGCAAAACAAAACCAAAACACCTCAGGGAGGATTTGGGTTCCCTTTGAGTGCTGGGCCATTAAAGAAGTGGACTAGAGATAAAAAAAGGAAGAAAATCCAGTGTTACCTCTGTCTTCCATAAACTTGTAAAGCTGTTGGAGGAAGTTGTCCCTCTCTTCAGGATCAAGCTCTTCCTCAGGCTGTGAAAAGAAATGCAGTCATAAATGAAAACAGCAAATATGCAAGGTAACCATTTATTTGTACAAAAGCCTAAGAGCAAGAACTAAACCCAAGCCACTTCCCATTTGGCCCTGAACCCATGAAAGGGTGAAATACGCAGAAAACAAAATTTACTCAGGAAGACTGAAGTGGTACCTCGGGAGGAAAAAGAGAAAATGCAGCTCAGGGAAAGCATCAGTCCATGACAGAATGAATGAGTGACCCTCAAAATGAAAACACTAATACACGTAGCATACCTGCCTAACACTGAAGAGCTCTGGTATTTACAAGCCTGAAAGAATTCACAGGAATTCCAGGGGTTTTGGTTAGGTTCTTTCTGTTTGTTTGGGGCTTTTTTGATTAACTCATTTTCCTTATCCTAATTTTAGCTCAGGTTGCAGAACAATTCTTTCTCCAACAGCACCTGTTAGAGATGCTCCAGACAGTATTTGTTCTATAATTAAGCTCCAATGTTTGATTCCAGCCTTATACACATTTAAAGTCACTTCTATAATTCATTATTATTATAAATTCCTTAGTTTTCAGTGTTACCTTCACAACTTAAAGTCTCCAACAGATAAACACTTACTAACTTTATGGCAAGAAATCCACAGCGTGAAATAAAGACATTCCTTTTATTCCAGTGAAAATTATTTAAAATAAAGTAAATTTACTGCAGGATGGAAGGGGCAGGCAGAAGAAATAATGTCTACGTATCTTCAGGAAATTTTGAAATTCTAGCAGAGACAAAAAAAGAAAAGAAAAGAAAAAAGAAAACCTTTTCCCTGCAATGCTTTCTGCATGCCACTTTCTTCCTGCCAGCCTGGCAGTTTGCACAAGGCAGGCTGCAGCTGTCTTGAAGGAAAGACGTACAGTACGTGTCAAAAAATCTTAGCATTACATTATTAAAAATAACAGGAAAGTGACAAGCAGTTCCAGAAGGAAACCAGAACAACAATTTAGATTTCAGTCATCTCTGCATTCTGTAAACTTTAAGCTGCAAGGCAAGGAGATAAGCAGGGAAATGGGGATGTATATGCTAGTGGCCTGCTAACCAGCAAACAATCTGCCCAGCATCAGAATGAATCCCAGCCCTGCCTGCTTCACTGAATTCTCAGCTTCTAAACCCAACAGGGCTCAGCTACAGTCAGGCAGAGACAATACATGTGCCTTACTTCACTCATTTTTCTTCAGGAATAATTGGAGGAAATTAAATGTGTAATCACAACACTGTACAGCATCAGTTACCATTTGCTCAGCACATTCCAAGGATTATATAAGGAGAAACAGTTATCTATAGAATTAGCATGCTCTTCCAGGTTATCAAGTGAAGTATTGCTATAGAAACCACAGCTTTTTTCTCCCCATCCAGACTGCAAAATAACTTCAAGATCGAGAAATTTCCACCATCTACTGTACTGTTTACTGACTGAAGGCAATATGGCTCAAACTGTGCAAGCTAAATACATCTAATAACAGTAAACATTCAGAAATACTTCGGAATAGTTGAATTAAAGCCATTTCTCCTATGTGGGCACAATGCCAAACCAGAACTGTGGGTCAGAAAAGCAGAAATGTAGGTTAGAAATAGCAATGTTGCAGCCAGAATTTAACCCTTCCACTGAGACCAAGTACTTTCAGCTGCAGAAAAGCAAAAAGGAAAGATGAAAAGCTTTTACATCTTTATAGGGGTGGGGGCATAAAACCTGGCTGCAATACTCATCCACCTGTGTGAGATAACCACAGCCCTGCACCTGCTTCCCTCTGTTGATGGTGTAAGAGCCCCTTGACAGAGGGAGTGTGAACTGTGCCTGGTACTGCTGCCAGAACAGGCACCAGATCCTTCTGAGACGTCACTTGAGTAAGACCTGAGTGACTGTCACCACGGAATAAATCATGAATCAGCTGCTCTTTTGCTTCTAGCCAAAATGAGAAGGATCAAGCCTCCCTGGCTATGCTTACTGCAACATGAGGATGAGATATCATTTTTTTACTAGGGGTATTGGTTTGGAACTGGACATAAAAGAATTCCCAGGAGTGTCTGCTGTTCTGAGTCAGAGCTGAGTTTTACTTCAAAGATATCAGCCACCACAAAATCACAGAATGGGTTGGGGTAGAATGGACCTTAAAGGCCATCTGCTCCCAACCCCCCTGCCATGGGGGTTTATCTAAGCTGCTGTAAATCTGCACCCAAATCAAGGAAAAACCTGAGAAATGTTGATGCCACAACCTGTGATCACCATCAGAGAGCAAATGGAGAGCTGAAATTACCAGCATGGATTTCCAGCAGGAACCAGGATGACAGTGCTACTCTCCAAATCTCCCTGCTACTAACCAGACATTTGTGCCCACTGTAGACTGGGCATAAATAAGTTCACAGTGATAATTGCTTAAAACCCACTACTGAAGAGAGTTCTGTCTCTCCATTTCATTTTTTCTTAAACAGAAGTTGCAAAAAAGGGAAAACTGTAGCCAAAGGTAAGTCCAAGTGAGAGGCAAAACAACATGAAAATTTTAAGCTGCAGGAGTTCAAAACTGAGACTTTCTGGTGTTCATCCAATACTCACAGCTAAATGAAACATGAGAAAAAAATTTAGTTTCAGGATGAGAGGCTGAATTTCATTTAAATGACAATAAATAAAAATCTCCAAGATGCCCCTTTTCTAACGAAAAGGTTGAAATTTTATGGGTTTGAAATTTTTTTTCCTCCTTTCTGACAAGCAGGCCACATCTGTTAGGGAACACTGGAAACAGTAAAACAATGAAACTGACCACGAACATTATCTTTTGAACTTATGGTCTTCCAATACTATCAGCATTCATGTATTTTCTAAAACGATATGGTAAGCACCAGCAACATGAAGCACACAGAAATGTGTGTAGAACACTTGTAACTGGTTTTGCTTCATTTGGTTTCAAGCCACCTAATTCACCATGAGCTTTGCCTCTGTCCTTAGCATGATTTTAAACATGACTGTGGCTCTGTTATCCTGACTCATCATTTACTCCACAGAAAGATGTTAAAGCTTCTGGGGGGGCCAACCTTTGGAGCTGAGTGGGAGCACAAAGGATGAAATAGTTTCTTCTACAAAAGAAAGAATGAATCTCTACCTACAGGCACTTACACCCTGAACTCAGGCAATCCGAGGTGGAGCTACCAGGGACAGATCTATTTTTTTTATTATTTTATGTTATAAATAGACTGACAAGACCATAAATGCTCCTGTGAAAGAAAGGCAGGTGAAGAGGAAGAGCAGCATACACAGGGTTTGGAGTTCAGAGGAGGAGATGATCAAGCCAAGCTGCTAGAATTACAGTTAATGTAATTTTGTTGCTTCACAGTACTTCAATGCCATTTCATCCTTTGCAGATTTGCTTTCTAACGCAAGGCTTGAAAACTAATTAAGGAAATGACAAGAATTAAACTGATTGCAACAAGTTAACAGCTTTAAACCACGTGGAGATGAGCATGGTCTTAAAATGTTAATTTGTACCAACAAGAACCAGAAATTCCACAAACCAACAATGACTCACTCCAGAGCTGTGCCTCAGTTTGCAACTTCTCTTGGAGTGACATTCTGAGAATGCCTCTTTGCATAAAACTGTGAGCAAGAAAGTCTTTAAAGAACATTTGTGCATGGCACGATGCAGGCTGTGCTTCACAGTAGCCAGAACTCCTACAAAGGCACACATGCATGAGAAGGAGGATTAGCTAATCAATGTTTAGCTATTTTTAAAGGCTATTCTGTGCATTACACATCACAGTTGTTTAGGGGGTTTTATATAGATAAATCACAGAATCTTACAATGGTTTGGATTGGAAAGGACCTAAAAAACCATCTTGTTCCATCTCCTGCCATGGGCAGGGACATCTTCCACTATCCCAGGTTGCTCCAAGCCTCATTCATCCAAGCTGACCTTGGGCAGTCCCAGGGATGGGGCAGCCACAGCTTCTGTGGGCAGCCTGTGCCAGGGCCTCACCACCCTCACAGGGAAGAATTTCTTCTCAGTGTCTAATAAACCACTTCTTTCTGGATATCACCCTTCATTAACTCTGGAATGACTGTTTTCCTGTATTTAACTTCCAGAGTCAACTATTTCAGTGTTATTTCAGAATACAAATAGGTTGCAACAGACATGGCAATTTGGGTATGATTTTATGTGATCTCCCACAGTTACTTAGAGCAAAGCCTACACAGGGAACAAGAATTATTTTACAGCAAATTGTAAATATTTTAATAGTTGACTACTGATTATTTGTAGGAATTTCAAGCCTCCTAAAACACATCACGGATTTCTCATCCTTCCTTTGTGGACTTAATGCTAATAAAATATATGGTAACAACTTTACCATGAGAACTGAAATCCTTGCTTATTTGCAGAAGAGCATTGGAAAATGCCTGTGGCATCTTCCCTTTTCAACAATGTAAAGCAACTGGTACTGATTTTTTTGATGCCACTGGGATACAAGAACCTTAAAAAGGTTAAATGAATGCACCCCATTAAACATGCTACACATACATCCTCCAGATGACTGTTAGAAAAAAGCTTTGAAGAAAATCCCTCTTAGCACACACCTGGAGGTGCTACAACTCTCCCCTCAATAAGCCATGGAGACCAGATAGCTGGAATTTTTCTTTCTGAAGAAATTCCTTGCCTTTACTCTTGTCTTAAGTGTATCTGTTAAGAACATGTACTGGAAAGATTATTTGAAATAACTGCATGTTAAAGATCTTCATTCTAATGGAATCAGAATGGCTCAAAGGGAGACAGAGTCAAAACCAAATATTGCTGATACATCCCCTTGTAAAACAGGGAGTCCCCTTGTAGAACAGGGAATATTGGAATATTTAAGCTTGAGAAACAAATGTGATGGATCACAGTGGATTCCACAGCTTCTCCTACCAGCACATTTACCTGTCTGGAATCCTTCACTTCGCTTTACGATTAGATTAGATTCTTCTTTCTTCTTCCCTGACAGAACAACATAAATACAAGCAAATACAGTTTGCGACCTGTTTTGAGTAAAAATCCAGTAATGTCCAATGTTCCAAAGGCTTTTGTTCCAATGTGAAGATACTGGAGTCAAGATTTTCTCTTTCCTTTTAGCTGCAGTGCATAGACTGCCAAAGGTACCCTCCAAACACAGTTGAGTATCTTATTCTGACATGTTGAAAACTGGGTAAAAAGCAAAAGCAATATCCAGATTTTTATCTGGATTAAACTGATCAAATGATTCTTTTAATTTTCATCAATAAAGAAATTTTTTCTATAGTGCTTCTGGAGTTTTTCACTTTGCATGAAAGGTGTTATTAAAACCTTAATTGCTGATGGAAAATAATCCTGAGTTGCACCACGTTATCACCAAAATCCCAGCAATTTGCACATGCTGAGCAGCTCTGTGTAATGCAATCCCTGTTAAGAGTCCACGACAAGCAATTTCCACATTGTCCTCCTTCCCAGTCAACTCTGGACCACACAAGTCACTCACCAGGGGTGAGGAGGAGGAGCACCAAACCAACACCATGTTTGTTCTCTCTCCTTAGCTTACAAAAGCCATGAAAAGCCTGGAAACATGGTGGCACCAATTCTACCACATCTTAAAGATGTCACAAAAGGCAACACACCTAGAAAGTCAGTTTCTGTCAAAACTAAGTTGCAGATTTTTAAGCCAGCTACTGGAAAAATGGCAGGATCTAATGTCACCAGCTACAGCAGGTCTCTCTGCTCCATTATCATTATAAAAGATCCTACTTCAGAAAAAACAGGATCCATTCCATTGCAGAATTAGACTTTTCTGACTGATTTTATTCTGTGATTATATATTAAGTAGGTCTGTGTTGATTTGATTATTTAATGATGGCCTATCGTGGCTGGGCAGCAGCTGGACAGGCCCTGACAGCAAAGCTGCTGTGCACACTAAAGGATGGGAATGGGGGGAAAGAAAAAGGTATTTTTAATAATCTCACTCCCATCTCTAATAATATAACCAATTACAGTTCTAAAACAAAAAGTCCACTGAGAATATTCTGGGAGAGGATGGACAGGAGCTATTTTTGACCTTGATAAATAAAAGCAAGCACTCTGTAAAATGTAAAATTTCAGTAATTCAACATCTGTATTCAAAAATAGGCAAAAAAAACCCCATCATTCACTTGTCAATTCTCTATGCAGCCAGTATTACTGCCTTTCTATGGGAAAAGAAAATAGAAATTCCTTAAATTCCCTAAACGTCGTCTGTTGCAAAATCTAGCATGGCCCACAATTTAAAATATGTATTCTAACAGCTGAATCAGGAATTTGATTTAATGGCCATCATGACAGTTTTGTTCTGACATTATCTAAAAAGATTCATATCTACCCTCTGCTACACAGCTTCAGCATGAAGCTGCTCACCTTACATTCCTACTTGTCACCTGGAAATAATGGATTCCACAGCTTCTCCTATCAGCACATCCACCTGTCTGGAATCCTTTGCTTCACTATTTTGTATTAACATCATTCTTTAAAAATAATCTCTTTCTTTTATAGGAATGTCTTTTTAAATTTTTTTTTTTTTAACCACCAAGCTTCCCCCTCCCCCTTCTTTGTTTGAAACACACAGCATTTTATGCAATAGGCATGAAAAATGATAATAAAAATGGATAGCAGAAAACTAGTACAGCAATCCTTGATTTTTCAGTGGCTGATACTCTGAAATTTTAACAAATGTTTATACAGACAGAGCCATACAGACTGCAACAGTTCACACCCTGCAAAATGTGGCCTATTCAGTCTTTTTCACTGCAAACAGAGGGAGAAAACCTAGAGGATTTTACATTTCTGCACACATTTCTCTCAAATTTATCTTATCATACCATTATTCTCATACAGACATCTACTCCATTTTCCAAAACACTGATACCCGAGCATAAAATTCACACCTAAAAATAGATTCTTATTGTCTTTTTTTTTTTTCCCTTTTTTT